>CM021101.1:858796650-858837643 GCA_007115665.2 Sequoiadendron giganteum
GGGGGTAGAGGGTAGAGGGTAGAGGATTTAGGCTTTAGTGTATGAGGGAGAGAGTTAGAGATTGATGGTAGAGGGTAGAGAGATCTAGAGGGAGTGACTCTGAGAGAGACCTAAGAGAGGGAGAGGGGGTAGGAGAGAGAGAGAGAGAGAGAGAGAGAGAGAGAGATAGAGAGGGTTTAAGGGTTTAGGGTTCAATGGTTAAGGGTAGAGGGGAGAGAGATAAATAGAGTGAATGAGAGAGAGAGAGAGACTTGGGAGGAGAGGGTATTGGAGGGAGAGACTTTAGAAAGTGAGAGTAGAGGGTAGAGGGTAGAGGGTTAAGGGTGGAGGGAGAGATGTAAAGGGAGTTAGTGAGAGAGATAGAGAGACTTGAGAGAGGGAGAGGGGGTATGAGGAAGAGAGAGAGAGGGTAGAGGGTTAAGGGTAGAGAGTAGAGGGTTTAGGACCTACACGAGAGAGAGATTGATGGTAGAGGGTAGAGAGATCTAGAGGGAGTGACTCTGAGAGAGAGACCTAAGAGAGGGAGAGGGGGTTGGGAGGAAGGGAGAGAGAGAGAGAGTGTATAGGGTTAAGGGTAGAGGGTTTAAGGGTTAAGGGTAGAGGGGAGACAGATAGATAGAGTAAATGAGAGAGAGAGAGAGACCTAAGACAAGGAGAGGGGGTACGAGGGAGAGACTTGAGAGAGAGAGATAGAGAGTGGGAGAGAGATAGAGGGTATAGGGTTTAAGGGTTAAGGGTAGAGGGAGAGATATAGAGGGAGTGAGAGAGAGAGACTTGAGAGAGGGAGAGGGGATAGGAGGGAGAGACTGGAGAGAGAGAGAGAGCAGAGGGTAGAGGGTTTGGCGACTATGGTAATTTTAGGGTTGCGGTCACAGAGAGAGATAGAGGGAGGAATTTGAGAGAGAGATAGAGGGAGTGACTCGAGAGGTAGAGGGGTAGAGGGTTTATGTGGTTTAGGTAGAGGGGAAAGAGATATAGGGGTGACTCTCAGAGAGAGACCTGAGAGACAGAGAGGGGGTAGAATGGAGAGACTTGAGAGAGAGAGGGAGTGGGATAGTGATAGAGGTTATATAGATATCTCTAAGGTATATAGGATTAATGGTAGAGGGTAGAAGGTTTAAGGGTTTAAGTTTTAAGGGTTAAGGGTTTAGGGTTTAGGGTTTAGGGTTAAGGGTTAAGGGTTTAGAGTTTAGGGTTAAGGGTAGAGGGATAGATATAGAGTGAGTGAGAGAGTGAGCGTGAGTGAGTGAGAGAGACCTAAGAGAGGGAGAGAGGGTAGAGAGAGAGAGAGAAGGTTAAGGGTAGAGGGTTTAAGGGTTAAGGGTAGAGAGGAAAGACATAGAGGGAGTGACTCTGAGAGAGAGAGAATTGAGAGAGGGAGAGGGGGTAGGAGGGAGACTTGAGAGAGAGAGGGAGTGGGAGAGAGATAGAGGGTATATATGGTTAATTATAAAGGGCAGAGGGTTTAAGGGTTTAGGGTTAAAAGGTTAAGGGTTTAGGCTTTAGGGTTAAGGGTAGAGGGAGAGATATAGAGGGAGTGAGCGAGAGAGAGAGACCTGAGAGAGGGAGAGGGGGTTAGGAGAGAGAGACTTGAGAGAGAGAGAGTAGAGGGTAGAGGGTTTAAGGGTTAAGGGTTAAGGGTTAAGGGTTAAGGGTTAAGGGTAGAGGGGAGAGAGATAGAGGGAGTTAGTGAAAGAGAGGGAGGGAGTGGGAGAGAGATGGAGGGTAGAGGGGAGAGAGATAGGAGTGATTGAGTGAGAGACTTGGGAGAGAGAGAGATGGAGAGAGGGAGAGGGAAAGATAAAATATTTATATATTTTATATATTAGTAATATATATTTAAATATTTATACATTAACTAAAATATTCAAATAATATTTAAATATTATACATAATAATATTATATATTATATATTAAATACATAATTCGGTAAGAGATTATCATAAATTGTATATTGTATATTACATTATAAACTTTATTGCATTTTTTAAATCATATATTATAAATTGTATAACATTTTTTAAACTCATATCTAAAACATATTCAATATCTGATATGTCTGACACAAAATTTACTGCCTCGGGATTAGCCTCGGGCTTGCTTTGGAATTTGGTTCAGACCTGCCAATCCTAAGAAGTCAACACAAAAAACGTGTTTAACAACTTACCTTGATTTTCCAGACTTCGCCCATGTGGCTAATGACTTTTTTTTACCCAAAATTGATGAAACGAAAAGGGTTTGTAAAGGAGCTTCTCAGATTTCCACCAATATAAATTATACTTTACTTTGAATCTAATAAATAATTATTATTCATTTTCTATTAGAATTATGACTTAAGTCTTGATTGAAAAAAATCTATAGCTTTCAAATGGTATCACATTTTTTGAATCCAAAACATGCGTCACATTATATGCTTCGCATACTGTAGGATTAAAAAAAAGAAAAAATTCATGAAGTTTTGACCAAGTTAAGGTGGTCAAACATATGAGTTTTTATATTTTTTAAAAGTTGTAATAAAAAAATTACAAAAAAATATGCATCACATTCGTACACGAGTCCTCTACTTATATCTAAAATATTATAATAAAATATGATAAAAAAAATATTATCATTTTATTATGGTTAGGGTGGTCAGACAGACACCTACTTTTTATTTTTTCTATGAAATTTAAGTACTACTGCATTGAAATTTCAATTTTTCACCAAATAGATTTAAAAAAAAAAAAAACCTAGTAGTTTAGAAAATACATTCAATTTTTCATATATTCTATTCTTACATATTTTTGAAATAAAATAAATAGCTTATTCAAATTTTTACGTCAAGTTGCCTAACTCTGATTTTTTTGAATTTTCATTGCCATTTAAGGGCCTGCTTTTTCCATGATGATCCTGCACATACCCTCCAGATGTTAATGGATGAGTTACAACCTATGTAAATTATAAAAGAGGATAGTAAACAAACTTCTAAAATTAGTCTACAAGTATATGGTTGGCGATAAAGGACAACGTAAGAGACTATTAGAGCATGGCAAGTTAAAGGAGAGTATTAAGGCAATCCAAGGGTCTTAGGTTGTTTCCTAGAGTTTGTGAGACCATAAGAATACACATGATCTAATAATACATTCAAATTCCCTATGACACAAACATGATGATAGTCTATATTATCATGCAACGATTAGTCATCATAGCAAAGAAGCATATCGCAATCATATGACTGTTGAAAAAGGGAATAGATCAATAATGAGGCGTGATAGAGATATTAGTTTCAAATGATAGTATTCTCTTATTGCAAACATAGGAACAACAACATTACATTCTAGAATTGACTCCCTTGACTCAAAACCTATGAGTGAAAGTGTGAAAAGTGTAAGGTTTGAATTTGAGAGAAGACAATGATAGTGGCCCATCAAAGGAGATATCATAGTGTTGTATGAAGAGCTATAAATCAATAAAGCACAAACATATTCTTGAAGGAAATATAAAAGTCGTAATTGAATAGCTTTTTCAAGGAGTTCATGACAATGGTGTAAATGGTGATAGGGTTTCACCATGGACTATGTCAACATGTGCCAATCTAGAGATTGATGATGTGCAGAAGACCATTGCAACACCACATGGTGGTTGTTAGGCCTTCGCGGTGATGCGAGGAAAGCTCCACGCATCACCGTGAAGGCCCAACAACCATTGTGCGGTGTTGCGGTGGTTGTGAAGGCTTACATTATTCCTCTTCTTTGATATGTATGTGATATGCAAGAATGGTGATTTGTTTGCTTGTAGATTTTAGATTTTCTTTGCCACTTAATTTTGGTTTAAAATACATCTAATCAAATTTTTAGTGCATCTTGATTCTACCAAAATGTGTTGTGAGCAACTTACTAGTTGTGAGTATTGCTATAGTTGCACCCCATGTCGACAAAATTGAGGATTTTAATGTCATCTTCCATTTTTGTAGCGATTAATGAACAAGGCGGAAAGAGAGGGAGTCAAGTTGTAGTAGGGAGGTGTGAGATTTGCCCAAGTTGAAGCCCTTGTACTAGGATAAGGTGTGCACCTCTTAATCGTACAATGGTGTGGAATAGGCTGAGATCGGGTTCCTTTGAGTAAGAAATACCTTTTAATTACTATTATGGATTTCATTTAAAGGATTTCCATTTTATTGAGTTGAAACACATTCACATTTTTTAAGCTTTCTATAATGTATATATTTCATTATCATTTTGCATCTTTACATTATCTTGTGGACTCTGATGGACAGATTGGATGAAGAAATGATTGAGTCTTTATTTTGCTACAATACCACAAATACTGTGAAAATTGAAGCAATCAAATCCTTAGTTGTTCATCCACCTACAAAGAATCAACCCATTCTTGATCCTAAGAAATCATAGAACATCACTATAATTTTGAGGGCCTTGAGTGCTACTAGAGAGGAAGTATGTGATGTGCTACTACAAAGTGAGCTTCTTGACTATTTTGGCTACATTTTGTCAACATATTGATAGGATATTATGGTCCTTTAAATGCCTCTGTTTTACATAAATCTGCTTGTGACTACGAGGAACATAAAGAAAATACATACTCCTACATATACATATAAATTTATGGCAAGTATAATAAATGTCCCATATGGATCACATAATATATAATTTAGGAATGTTAAAACTTAAATTTTCAAGGGTTAAAGCATCACTAAACTATAAATAATAGAACATTTTATAAATGATAGTTAAAGACACAACAAAGAAATCTGTAGTTACACCTTCCAAAGAAATTTATTTTTCTAGATTCTTTATATTCTTGTATTTCACATTCCCAACTTGGTTTTCTGGTTATACTGTTCTATAAGACTTGTTTCATTTGATTATTTCAAGATTCTTACTGTTCTCTTGCTTACTATATTTAGACTATTTTTCAGGATGGTCCATCATCAAAGGAAGAAAATGAGGATTTGGATCATGCAATTGCACTATCTCTTTCGGAAGAATTGACAAAACCAAATGGTACATTTAATGATTTCAAAAATGTTAAAGCTTTTATTTTATTATAGGTCTTCTAATTTGAAGAGAGACTGATTTGAGTGATATATACCTTAAGATTGAAGTATTAAATTTAGTTATTTATTCAAAATTAGCACACAAGGGTTTTTCTTGTAGAAGATAAATACATCCTAAATTGCCAAATAAAAAGAATGGGACTTTGGATTTTATTAGCACTTTGTCTGGTTTTAACTGTATGTTATTTTTGTACTAGCATCTTCATAAGTTTTAAGTGAAATTGGTTAAATATTTGGTTTATATCATTTTTTAGATTTGATATCATCATATTAATAAATAATAGAGGTTCATTGTGATATAGTACATACCATATTGAATTCTACTTTGGTGGCGAATAATATGCTTAATTTGGACCTCATATTGAAAATTAAATTAGATGGTCTAACTCCCTATCTTCCAATCACTCATAAAGCTCACAAAAAAACCCTTAGTTTCTTACTTTTATAGGGAGCTAATTAATTCATATTAAAACCATATCCCTTTAGTATCATTTGTGTGGTAGTGTTTTAATGCTACCCGTTCCTCTCAAGGATAGCTTTGATACAAGCACTTTATTCACCAAACCTATTTAAGATTATGCTTTCATTATGTATATGTTTGATATGATACTCACTGCATTCACTAACTTGCACTCAGCATCATTCATTTAATTTGCACAATCCCATATCCCTGCAATCACCTCATTACAATGTTCTTCAATGCAACCCTGGCAACCACTGAAAGAAGCATGTCTTCAAGATAAATTGGCATGAGTACCTTTATTAAATCAATTGATTTCTTACTTCACTTGTCACACATGTACAATAACCAAACCCCAACTATCATATGTATTGGGTCTAAGACGATATCATAACATGTAACATGAACTAGCTCTAGCTTGTTCAATGATACATCACTGTATTTTGTAATTTGCACTGTCACGACACGTTTGAAGGATATGTCTTTGTTGAGTTTAGAGGCACCAAATCTCTCAAGTGTATGAAATCAAATCTTCCTTCAAAGTGTTTCCTTTGCATGAAATATGACTATGACATCTTTATCTCTTTGCTCAATTCAAGGCTTGAGGAAATTCCATGCAATTAAAATCAGTAGGCAACAACAATGATGCAGTGGTCTTTGCATTAAAGTTGTTGTGAAAATCATAACATACTCGAAGGTTCTTAACAACTCTAATAGTTGTACCAGGGGCCATGTTTAACAAACCAAATACAATTGCTAACTTTTCACTATGGTGGCAGATAAATGATTTTTTTTTCTTCTATTCCACAACATTAAGTAAAAGTCTTGAATCTGGAAATACCATGTTGCCTTCATTTGCCAAGCCAATTTCTCCAATTTTGCATAGCTCTCCCATGTTTGTGGATGTGATTTGTCTCCTATAGTTTTTTAATTGATTTACCTTTCTGCTACGTTTGGACTTACTTTTGTAAACTTTCAATATACAGTGCACTTTTATTCTTTCTGAATTGAGACTAATAGTAATTTTGTTGGTTGTATTGAGGCACAACTTCATTCATGGTGGAAAATGCAGCACCCTATTGCTCATATCAGATGGCACATTGCATATAAAGGAGGAAATATTCTAGGGTTATTGTTGATTGCATTGAAGGAGAGAGCTTCATATATGGGACACGATCAACACTCTCCTTCTTGGATTCTACACGTTACAACTTGCTCTAGGAAGATTGCCCACATTGTAGAAGTTTTAAGAGATGAAAGGGGCATGTGCTCGCAATGAAGGGTCCAAGCATGCATTTCCATCATTGTAGAAGTTTATTTCTTGTCATTTTTGTGCATTGTAACTCAAATTTTCACTTGTGACTAAAAATAAAAATCAAGTAATACTTTATTTCTAAGCATTTTTCAAGCAAGATAGATATTTTAGACTTGTGCAAGCTATAAGAACACCTTTATTTTAATAAAGTTCAGCAATTTTTCCTTCTCAATGGATGTCTTATTGTGTGCAATTGATAATTGATGTGTATTTTTGTGTTTTATGTTTAAATTCTCAAATATCAATCAAATAATAATTAAATTGACTAAATATACTACCAATTGACAAAAATTAGTGAACATTGAATAAATATGACTAAATATATGACCAGTGAAATTATTGAATAAAAATGACTAGATCTACTACCAAATTGATCAAAATGATGATTAAAATTAATTACTAAATACACTACCAATGGACAAAAATCAGTAAATAAAAATGACTAAATAAGTGACCAGTTAACAACAATCACTGAATAAATTAATGACTAAATATATTAATGAATAAAAAATAACTAAACAAGTGACCAAATTACAACAATAAATGACTAGATATACTACCAAATTAATCAATCAAAATAGCCAATAAGTGACTAAAAATGGTTTAGTCATCAATTTGGTCGCATTATAAATGATTGGCAATAAACTACTAATGGCCATGTGACCATGTATAGTCATTTATAAACATTTTTTAGTAGTTTTTTCAACCATATATTTTTGTTTCTATACTAGTGACATGATGATCGATTACCAACCATGACCAAGTTTTCTTGCAACACCACACCGAAATAGGATGAGGGATCATCAACCTCCAATCCACATCTTGAGACACTGAAAAATATAAACACAGAGGAAAATACTTAGAAAAGGTTTCCTAACCAAGAGGCACAACTCACAAATAGGAATGAAAATGAGTTATTTCCCAACCACATCATGCTTCCCAAGACATCTTGTCACAACATGATAACACACAAATGGAAAGAATGACAACACAACACCTTAAGAAATATAAAGAATGTTGATACTACTAGAAAGAGAATCCATGAAGATTTACATCCTTCCCAAGACTACACAAGACAAGGTGCATGATCTCCCTAACCCTAGGTTTTCCAAATGACCAACTTTGGAAGAGTGCACTTAAAATGGTGCAAAAAAACCCACAAGTCCTCAATGAATATTCTAAAGGAAATTTTACAAAAATCACTAGACCCTTGGGACCATGATGAAAAATTTATTTTACATGGTTTACCCATCAAAGGTCCAAAAACTGAGAGGAACTAACAAGACCAAAAGGAGAGAAAACTTGACTAGGTTTTTCAAGACCTGGTTAATGAAAATGATCACTATGGAAAAAAAAAAGGCATAAAAATTATTCAATAAGGGGATTAATATTAGAAAACCCTTTAGTAACCACGGTTAAGAGGTTTTACATTCTATAATTTGTATGTGGACTAGGTCGCCCCAACACAACTAAAATTTTAAGCTTTTTGACATACAAAACTAGGTCGCCCCTAAATAACAAGCCACCGCAATATGATACCGAGCCACCCAGCTTGATAAAAGGCCACCCTATCATGATATCAAGTCACCCCAACAGTGTTAGCCAAATTTCTAGAAACTGGGTTTAACTTAGTATTAGACAGGGCTACCTAGATGTAGTACCAAGCCGCCCAACTGCAAAATTTGACACTTAGGTTCGTTTTAAACACCAAGTGAAGTATTCTTATGTTTGATTAAGAATTTTAACAACATGATAAGGATAATGCATCAAATATCATGCTCAATTTCAACACTGAATCATACAAAAACCAAAATACTCTTTTCATTTTACAAGTTACATCCATCTACGAGGAGAGGTTCCAAATCAATAAATTATAAAATAATTGAATGAAATAAATAATATTTTCATGAATTACACTTGAAAGAATATTAAGGAATGTTTTTTCTTGATCCATGAACATCAAGTCCCAAACAATGGTTACCACACCACTCATTATTGTGGAATCAAACGATCCACTCCCATTGTGCTAGGAGATAGTCACACGGGCCACAAACACAACACTCACACCATAAAAATGGGGGGGCGGCTTACAAGAATGCCATACACAAAGAATACACTCCACATGCACATTTTCAAAAAACCAATCATCTAATAATGCATTATTGTCTCCTAATAGTGTGCCCCTGCTAAGTTGCAGAACTTAGCATATTGGAGAAACATGGGAACTTTTCTAAGGTTGTGGGTCACCTAAAGAAGAAAAGAACCTCCAGAGAAAGTTGTCTCTTATGGTACTCACCTAAACTAATTCTTGTTGGGAAAAGGGTAAGAAACGTTGCATAAATTGAAAAAACTAAACTCTAAGGGTGATGCACCAAAACATTAACTAAACTTGTAAAAACAACTTGCACACACAATCTTGATCCAAAAAAAAAAGCATGGCTTGACATGCACAACTCAATTCTATATGCTTTTGCATCAATATTTCATGAGGAGGATATAATTCACAATCCTAGAAGGAATGAAACCTTTCACAACTTGAACTATCTACACTCCAACACAACTCACAACATGCAAAATACATACACTTTCTACAAAAGGTGCTACTAATGAGACACGATAACAAGGAATTAGATGATTTCACAAGTAATTGCATCAATCATCCAAATGCACACAATTAAACAAAAAATTAAGAAGGAAAAATTACTTATCTCCATTAATCTCCAAGGCGTAAACTATTATACATGTCAAAATGAGTTACAAATACTGTCTTTTCTTGCAAAGGACTTCAAAAGTCACAAAGTAGACAAAAGAAAATGATAAGAACTAACTTCAAAAATGAAAAATGAAGTTACTATATCCTTTTCCAAGAAGTTGCACAAAGATAGGAACTAGAAACTTCTTGGTCATGTATAACCAAAAATCCTAAAAAATAGCCCCCAAACTCCCTCCAAAAGGCTCCAAAATGGAGAAAAGGTCAAGCCTTGACCTTACCCATCATAAAATCATGAGAAACTACCCCTAGATGCTTGCATTCCCTCCAAAAACCAATTCAAAATCACTCCTACATCTTCTCCATATGTCAATCAACCTCCTCCAACTTCCCCCTATATGCTTGCATAATATAAATTTTCAACCATAATTCCCCTTTTGGCTAAAACTAAAAGCACATGCTTTTATCTCCTTTTGCACAATAAATAACATTAATTAAAATAGTTTATAAAGTACCATTTTAACCATGTTTTACATTGTATTTTGGTGCAAAATACAAAGGCACATGACTCGACCATGCCTTGGTGAGTCAATGTAAAAACGTAAGTCTTAAAGGAACACCTTAAACACCAAGCATAATGCAAAAGGGAAATAAATTATATTGCAAAAGTTAAAAAGAAAGACTAAAATGCCTTAAGTTGTCAGCCAAACTTTAGGGTTAAGGAAACCCTAATGAACAAAACTTTAGCCCATAACATTGAATTCCATTTTCATTTTGTATTTGATCTTTTTGGAACTCTTCACCACTGACATACGATTTACTATGGAGATTTTCTTGCATTCTCAAGGCGGTTATCTAGATTTTCACCTGCAAATTTCCTTGCAAAAAATAAATGGCTAAGCTTGGGTAAGCCATTTCCTGTAGAACTTGCACCATTTTCTTTCATTTTTCGTCAATAAAATTCTCATCTCGAGCTCTATTGTGTAGAAATAATGAAGATTCCTTCAAAAATTTTGTGCACTCCATATGTTGGATGATTTTTGAAGAAGAAACTACATCTTATTCTCTGTGTTTTTCATATCAATCCATTCCATGAAGGAAATAAAACAAAGGTTCCTTTTCTTTGTATTTTCTTGCAAGTTTCTAAAATGTCACTCATTGTTTGTAGAGGGTTTTTACTTTACTGCTTCTACTCTTTCTGGGGTTGCACCTTTTTTAGATTCTTGAAGCTCCTATGTATATATGTGCCCATGACAATGGATATTTCTTCAGGGTTTACTTATGTGTAAAAAAAATATCAATGGTTTTGTTGTATTCACTTCTACCCTAGTCGTGGGCCCATTTCTTGTGGTTTCTGGAAAATTAGAGAGGGAAACCTCCATTTTGTGGCTCATGTAAATTGTGGCATGGGTTTTTAGCTTTATTTTATTCATGGCTAAGGGTTTCCTTGTATTCAAGTCATGATATCTTTACTTCACATTTTGGGCTCATACCTATCACAGTTGAGCCTCCAATTCATTTTATGTGTTTTCCTTGAAAAACTCCATGAAGAACTCCAAGGTTTTCTTTATTTTTACTTGAGCTCAACCTCAAGGTTTAAGCATATATATGAGGGTTTTGATCATGTACAGACTGAGGCTTACCTTTACATCCTCATTGTGATTCATTGTCTCCTTACATCATTCATGCTCATCTCTTAAATTATTGGAAAATTAACATCTTCACCTTAAAATGCATTGCAAATGTTTCTCATACATGACATTGAGTTGGTATACACTTAGACGTTGCATTGATACTTGACCTCTCATGCTAAACCTTACAACATACCTGTGGTTTTTGCATCAATATTGTATTGAAGCCCTTATTTTTGTATATGCATATCTAATCAATGTCATGAGTGACAAGTGTTTTTCGGTGTAACCTTAATATGGTATTTCCTTTCTCTTTGCTGCTCCATCACACATGGTTAAAAAACCTAAACTTATGGTTTTGTTCTTTCCTTCTTTAAAAAGCACTACCATAATGCAACAAGACTATCCTCTGAATAGCCTTTGTGACTATTTTTATGCATAAGATCACTGCCTCCAATTCATAGTGAGTCAATTGAGCAACTATATGTCATTTATGACAATGACCTACTAGCTCACTATCATGAGTGATGTGTACTTGTTCAATTTATTACAAGTGAGATGAAGTTATATATTCTTATCCCTCTTAAAGCACACGAGAGTAGCATGTTGGGCTCAACCCTTGTGGGAGCCCATTTACTCCACATGCTATGATGTCATGAAAATGATCTAACAAAAAAAATTCACCTATACCTGCATAGTGAACAAACATGTTAGATAAAACAATGAGGCACAAAATATGATGGATATTGATGATAATCCTCTACTTTTCTTGATACATGAAATGCTGCAAAAATTGTTTAAATGCTTTATGAAAATAAATTATATATTTATTGATATAGTATATGCAGAGAATATGGGTCCCGAGCTCTAACACAACTTCTCATCTCATGTAGGCATTTCAAACAACAACAAAGCAACTTCTGGAGCAATCAAGCAAGAGTGGCTGGACAACGATGCATAAATTCAAACTCAAGGTTCATCATTCAGGCAATGACAGATTCCTACTCTTTTCATATGCTCCTTCTTGTAAACTTCTTATAATGTATAGTTTATATCTTATACTGTGTTGAAATAGTTATTCCCACAGCTTGTGCAGGACATCATACATTTGTAATTATCAATGAAAGGAAACATTTATGCAAAACTTGTTCACTCTCTTCTCTTGCATACATTTGCATAATGGGATGCAATCTATTTGATAATACTTTTGTGCATATGAATATAACTCAGCAAAATTGAATGTATACCTTTTACCTTTATTTTGCAAACACAATCTCAGCTCTACCTAATTGAGTTGGAAGCTAAAATAGGTAACATGCATAATGTATCCAATACACTTAAGTATATGGTATAATCACAAATAGAATAACATAAACCACATTGGGGAAACTCACCAATGTCACATCATGAATCCCCATTGGGACAACTCACTAGTAACATACAAAGAATCATCCTTGGGAAAAATTACCAAGGGAATAACAATGGGATAACTCAAGGATCGTCATTGGGCCAACTCACCAATGGCATATCACACACACACATAAGACACTAGGATAAGGTGCTAGAGAGCTAGTTAAGGACTGTCATCATGATGCTCAAAAGTATGCCCCCCACGGATCTATTACTCCACTCATATGGACAAGGATACTTGATCTTACAATATCGAAGCTCCCTAAGCTAACATGTCTTCCCAAACATCATTAGTCTATAAGGTAGCACTCAAGGCATGAGAGAGGCATCCATTATTTTAGTTAAAATTAATTACCCATGTTTCATTAATTATCACTTGATTAAATTACTCCCCATCCATGATCAACCTACTTGCAACTTTGGGTTGCAAACATGTCGAGAGCCACTCCCACAACCCTCTCTAGTATCTTATGCCTAGGCTCTTCACACTCACCAATGAGTGTGGCACAAAAAACAATGCACAAAATATGTTTTTTCTAAATTTCAATAACACTTTCCCACAATTCACGAAGTACAACTTTGTTATAAATTTCCAAAACACTCATCACACCCTCCAACGAGTGTGGCACGAAAATCAATGCAAAAACACTTTTTCCAAATTCGATAAAATTTTCCCACAACATCAATTATCACATTTCATGAAGTTTTGCATTTTCAAAATATTCAAAATCATTCATTTTCATGCAAAACTTTCAATTTTTTCAAATATCTTAGCAAAGCAAAGAATACCCTTTGGTTGCAACTATGCCGAACACCCCTCTTAAGCTATAAAATTGGCATTTTCATCATTTCCCAAAAAAATTGGGCATGGTAACCCCACCATTTTGAAATTTTCCAAAATTTAAATAAATCTATATATTACACAAATCATATTGCGAAACAAAAGGAGATGGGAGGATTCTACACTCCCCTAATTATTCTCCTACAAACAAACTTGAAGAAAAATTCTCAAATGAATTAAAAACAAGGAAAAATCCTTAATGCCCTTCAAATTTTGAAATGTGAAATTTGCCAAGCACGCCAAACGAGGAATCATGAAATCAAGCAGACACGATCCCTTCTTGACTCCTATCCTAATGGATCCCACCTTGTCGAATTTCGATAAGAATTGCTCTCCCAATCAACAATTTTCAAATTTCTCAAAACAAAGATTTTTCCCTCCATATTTTTCCCAATTTCACAACATAAAAATGAAATAGAATGCCTTTTTTCCCTATTTACCCATTTTCACAACTCAATTTAAAAACTAATTAAAATTTCAAATTTCTATTTTGGAATTCAAAACTCCCTCAATGTCTCCCAAAACCAATTTCATCAATTAAATCCATTTGAAAACATCATTTAACTTATAATTTAACTATTAAATTCATTTAAGCATATTTTCATTTAAGTTTATGAAATTCAAAATTTAATCAGGATAATTAAATCAAACGTAACTCGCAATTTGCAACCCATTGAATTTCATGATTAAATTAAACAATAAATTAATTTCATTTATTCTTTCATTCTATTTCCCCTTTTCCCGAAGCACAAAGAATTTTTTAATAATAACTATAAGAATCAGTTAAATTCCTAATATTTCATTTACGAGAAAATATGAAATTTAAACCATTAATTAAACAAGACATTTAATGGTCATTCACGACACATAAGGATTCCAGAATAACTCCTAAATTGGATTCAGGTTCACATAAGGTCAAATATGACACATCATACTCAATTCAAGTATGATCGAGGAATGGATATGAAGGGCCCAATGTGACATCTCTGAGTTAACCACCATTGGGGAATAACTTAGACTTGTGTAGCCAGGTCCACAAAGAAATAACCTTGTACCTGTAACCATTCAATATACGTCAAAGGTACCTACTCAATGTATATATGGTCGAAGCACATCATAATCATCCCAATGGGGTCTAATAGAATAAGCATTTAATGACATCTATACATTCATCATATAAATATTTAAATAAATCATTCCTTTTAAACATCAATAATCAAGCTCACATTTAATCATAGCATAAATAGTGCATTTCACTTAACTGAAGCATAATAATAAACTAATCATGTAAACACACAAAATGTCAATAACCAACATGTTCAGGAATCTCATCTCAAACATGTGACCTGATTCATACACACCATTCAAGCCATCAAATAATCACCACATCAATCACAAGGAAACAGTGAAGCTAAAACAATGTTCTCACATTAAAAATATGCAAACGGGAGGGGCACTACATACCGCATATATAGTCTCCAAAAACCTCAAGCTATATGTACCCTATGCATGTAGTGGTGACATATAATTAAATTGTGTATTGTAAGCCTTTTTTGAGAGCACATTGATATTTTCCATATTTGAATAGTGATGTGTTCCTATGTATGATAACATGTGCATCATGGTTTGTGCTACAATTATGTAGATGGTGCATAATAATTTTGATTCCTACATGATATTCATTGTGTTATCAAGTGGTGTGAACCTAGTGTTATATGTGGCACTATCAAAGTATAGGTGGATTCCTTGAGAAAATATAAATACTTGTCTCACAAGTTGAGCCACTTAAGCTATTGGATTTAGTGTGCAATGTAAATGATTCATCAAAACTAGGTTGTGGTGAGAAGATTATAACCCTATATCATCACTTTAATTAGTGTATTTGAGACTAGTGAACTATGTGTTGGAGGTTGTTGGATATTGCTGATATGTGGTTGTCATTGATGTCAATACTATTGGCATTAATGTCTTTAAGGTTGTATATGTCGAGGATATTGAGAAAATTGTAATAAAATAAGTTATAGGTTGTCGATGATGTTGTGAAGTTTAGTATGATGGCTAGCTTAGTATATTGATGCTGAGAAATTGTGAATTAAAGGGTTTGTTGACAAGTATATCTAGTTTATCCACTAAAAGTTTTAGAGGTTCGCATGAAGATTTGATCAAGTAATGAGTATCGTTGTTTCGACAATCGTTATGTTGTTGTAGCTAGTGTTCTTGAAAGAAGATGAAGTGATTCTAGTAATGTGAGTTGTTGTGAATGCTTTTGTGGTGATCCATGATGCTTCTGGATGTTTCTAGATCATTCTCTATCATTGTTGTTGGTTCGCATTGATTTTTTTGTTTGTGATTGGTGATTTTCTTCTAAGTGTTCATGTTTTTCATGTTCATGGCCGACAGGGTGATTGTAGCGTGTTGTGGATCTTCAAGGCTAATTTTTTAAGGTGTTTCATGTTCGAGACATGTCTTTTTGGGTCCTTGCTATGTTATGGCCGATGCTATTTGATTTGCATTGATAATTGTTAATTAATTTGGGCTGACAGTTTGTACATATTTTATATTTTGTGTAAGCTGACATGTAGTTGATGTTATCCCTAATTGCGGATATATATGATCGATTGTTTATACCATTTGATGCATGGTGAAAACAGAAAAGAAGTGAGATATGTGAGTGCTATGTGTGAATAAAGTTTAGACATTTTAAAGGAAGAAGTAAAGTGTGAAGAATAGTGAGCAAAAGACAGTGTGCTCATGTGCTTAACCGTAACTATAATCAGGAATTTGCATATGTTATTTTCTCAGTTCAAAATCTCTCAAATGGATTTAATCTGAATGTGACTATAAGAAAATATGTCTTCCTTTGGGCAGTAAGCCTTTCTATATTTGATCAGTGATCACTAGCAGTGTACCTGAATGCATGTGCATTCCCCATTTACAATACTTTTAATAGAGTGTAATCTTGTGGATTAACCTCCACCGTGGTTTTTCCCCTAACAGGGTTTCCACACAAAAATCTTGGTGTTATGTGTGTTTCTGATGTGATGATGGTTTATGATTTCATGTTTATTTATCAGATATGAGAATAAGTTTAATAAGTATAATTTTTGTGACAATTGATTTAGCCCCCACCCTTTCAGTTGCCTGCCCTTGTGTTTCCAACAATTTGTATCAGAGCAGGTTCCTCTGGAGAAGCTTGATCGCTTGAGGTGATCTGGGATGGCGACATATAAGAAGGATAGTCTGAGATTTCATAGAACAAATGATTCTCTGTGGAAGACTCAAATGGAGTGTCATATGAGATGCATTGGTGAATCTTACTAGACAATTACAAAGAATAGATATATCATCCCACATAATGTTCCTTCTATTGCAGGTGAAATTAAGGAAGTCGAATACAATATCAAGGCTAAGGAAGCATTATTGAGTGCTCTGACTGATTCTAAAATGACAAATGTAATGGAGCTGAAGACTACTTATGAGATCTGGAAAAATTTGGAAACCTTGTATGAAGGTGATACCCATGTGAAGATTGCTAAGTTGCAGAGCTTGAAAGGGAAATATGAAACATTGAGAATAGGTGAAGATGAGAACATCACTTCTTTTATGCAAAGAGTGAAGGAATTAGTGTGTAGTATGAGATGTGTTGGTGGAACATTGGAAGAATCAGATATTGTTGCTAAAGTTCTCAGATCCTTTCCTATTGCATACAAACACAAAGCGCTGCTATTGAGGAGATCCGAACTATGACAAATGTAACGAAAGACATGTTGATTAGTAAGCTTGTTTCTTTTGAGTTAAGTGAGTTTGATGAATCTCTTCCTGAGATAGAATCTATATTCAAAGATATTGTTTCTGGGAAAGATAAGAATAGATATGACCCTAGAGAAAGTTCTTCTAGAAAAATGTCCAAGTATGAGCAGGAAATGAGAGAGATTTAAGAAGAAGAGAGAAAACTAGATGAGCTTGAAGCACTTCTTGTCAAGAGAGTAGCTAAAGGAGAAGGTAAGTATAAAGGGAAATTTCCTCTTAAATGTTTTTCTAGCAATAAGATAGGTCATTTTTCCTCAAGGTGTCCTGAAATATTTCCTAAGCCAAGACCTAACAAGCCTAGATTCCAAAGAAAGTGTTATTTTTTTGTTGATGAAGGTGTGATAGATGATGAATCCGATAAAGGAAATGCAAGTGAGGATGACTAGGTATTTATTTCTATCAAGGAAAATAATCTTGTACCTATTGATTCTACTAGTTGCATGACTGTGGATAAAGCTCTAGCTGCCAGAGTTGAAGAAAAATATGAATGAGTGATTGGAAATGGATGCTCTCATCACATTACAGGTGATAAAAGTAAATTTGTGAGCTTGGAAAAGTATGATGGTGGTGTTGTAAGATTTGGTGATGACAAAGCTGGTGTAATCCATGGCAAAGGATCCATTTCTTTTGATGGTCAGCATAATATTGATGATGTCTTATATGTGGAAGGTTTGAAGCATAATATTTTAAGTGTTGGATAGATGGTTGACAAGGGATATAATCTTCAATTCAAGGATGGAAAGTGTAAAATATTGGGGAGTTATGGAAATGTGATTGCATCTGGTACAAAAACAAAAGGTAATATCTTTCACCTAAGTACTACTAGCAAAAATTTTCTAATTGCTCAAGTTGATGAAAGTTGGTTGTGGCATAGGAGATTGTGTCATGTAAACTTTGACAATATTATCAAGATAATTTCTACCCAAGCAATGAGAGATCTTCCTAAGTTGATAAAACCTATTAATACTATATGCAAGGAATGTCAGTTAGGGAAGCAAACTAGAGTTTCATTCAGAAGCAAACAACATTGTTCAAATGAAGTGTTGGAGATTTTGCATACTAACTTGTGTGGTCCTTCTAGAGTCAGAATTATACAAGGAGACAAGTATTTCATGTTACTTATTGATAATTATTCTAGATTGATGTGGGTTGATTTCTTAAGGGAAAAATATCAAGCTCTAGAGAAATTCAAAATTTTCAAGGCTATAGTTGAGACAAAGACAGGTCTGAAGATTAAATGTCTGAGATCAAATAAAGATTGAATTCATTTCTGATGATTTTAATTCTTTCTGTGAAGAGCATGGGATAAAGAGACAATTATTTGCCTCACAAACCCCTCAACAAAATGGAGTTGTGGAAAGGAAGAACATGACAATTCAAGAAGCTACTAGGACTATGATGCTGGAAGGAAATGTTCCTCATATCTACTGGAGAGAAGTTGTGAGTACTATTTTTTATACTCTCAACTAGGTACATGTCAAAGGTGATACTGGTAAGACTCCTTATGAGCTATGGTTTGGTCATAAACCTACTATCAAATACTTCAAAATCTTTGGGAGTAAATACTATATCAAAAAAGATGAAGATATAGGAAATTTTGATGCTAGAAGTGACGAAGGAATATTTTTTGGTTATTCTACTAAAAGTAAAGCCTATGGGTGCTACAATAAGAGATTGAGGAAAGTAATTGAAATTTCTAATGTAAAGGTTCATGAAGACACATTTAGACCATCCAGAACCTGCAGATATGATTCAGATGATCAAAATAACAGTACAGATAAAGGAAAGAAAGATTAGACTCTAAATCAAGTAAATCAAGAGGAAGAAACTAGTGAAAATGTAGAAGTAAGATCACAAGAGGCTGAAGTTCAAGAACGGCCTAAGACTCCAAGGTATGTAAGACTAAATCATTCAGAAGATCAAATTATAGGTGATAAGAACAAAGGTGTTCAAACTAGGAGAAGAATTGAAGAAGAATATTGTTTGATTTCAAAGACTAAGCCTAATTGTGTCGATGAAGCATGAAAAGATGAGCATTGGGTGGAAGCAATGAAAGAAGAACTATTGCAAATTGAGAAGAATGATACATGGACTCTTGTTCCTAGACCTAAGGTAAAAAAATTAATTGGAACTAAATGGGTCTTTCGAAAAAAACTGAATGAGCAAGGTGAAGTTGTTAGAAACAAAGAAAGACTAGTGTGTAAAGGATATTCTCATATGGAAGGAATTGACTTTGAAGAAATTTTTTCTCCTGATGCTAGGATTGAAGCTGTGAGACTATTTCTTTCTTATGTTGCTTACAAAAACTTCAAGGTTTATCGGATGGATGTCAAGTCAACATTTATAAATGGTGAACTAAATGAAGAAGTGTATATTGAGAAACTTGATGGATTTCAATTGATTGATCACAGAGATATGGTTTTTCGGTTGAAGAAAGCACTGTATGGACTTAAGCAAGCCACAAGAGCCTGGTATGCCATATTGGATAGGTATTTATTGAAGCTTGGATTTAATAAAGGTATTGCTGATAGCAATTTATATTTCAATATTGATCATGGTAAAGATTTGATTGTTGAAGTATTTTTTTATGATATCATTTTTGGAGGAGATGATAGTTTGTGCATGAAGTTTGTTGATGAGATGCAGAGTGAGTTTGAGATGTCTATGATTGGATAAATGAAATTCTTTTTGGGATTACAAATTTCTCAGCTAGATAAAGGGATCTTTATATCTCAGTCCAAGTATGTGAAAGACTTGTTAAAGAATTTTGGTATGGAAGATTCAAAGCTAGTTGGTACACCTATGGTGATCGGATTTAAGTTGACACAAGATGATGATTATCCTAAAACAAGTCAAATTAGATACAGATCCATGATTGGCAGGTTGCTCTATCTGACTCAAACTAGACCTAATAGCATGAATGTTGTATGCATTGTTACAAGATTTCAAGCTAATCCTAAGGAATTTCATATGACAACTGTGAAGAGGATTTTCAGGTACTTGAAAGGGACAATTTATTTTGGCCTATGGTATTCTAAAGAAGATGACCTTACTTTGAGTGCTTTTACTAATGTTGATTGGGCAAGAGATGTAAATGACATAAAGAGTACTAGTGGTGGTGCATTTTTCTTGGGAAAGAAGTTGATTTCATGGTTAAGTAAGATGAAAAATGTCATTTCTTTATCTAATATAGAGGCAAAATACATTGTTGTTGCTAACAATTTTACTCAAGTATTATGGATGAAGCAAATGTTGAAAGATATTAGAGTTGTGTATGATGAACCTATTGCTATATTTTGTGATAATTCAAGTGCAATTAACATTTATAAGAATCTGGTGTTGCATTCAAAAACCAAGCATATATCTATCAAGTTTCACTTTTGAGAGACAAGGTGAGTGAAAAGGAAGTCAGATTGGAGTATGTGCCTACTAAGGAAAAAATTAAAAATATCTTTACCAAGCCCTTGCCTAAGGATAATTTTGAGTATCTCAAAGGGAAGATAGGGGTGATTACCCCTCCTAATCAAAATTAAGATGCATTGACTTGCATCAGTTTGTGCATTTCATAGTCATATCTTATTATCCGGATTGATGTTGTGGTGGCTCCTACTCAGGGGGAGTAGTCAAATGTTTAGATATGTAGTTCAAAGCTTATGTGGAGAAATATAATGTGTACATTTGTCATTTATGTCAAAGGAGGAGAAGAGTCATGTGAAAGACTTAAGGAGAAAAGAGTCAAAACCTAAGGGGGAGAAAGTGTTAAGAGAAAGTATCATTGGTGGTGTTTTTCACATCATGTGTTTCCATCAATGCCAAAAAGGGAGATTGTTGGATATTTTTGATATGTGATTGTCATTGATGTCAACACTATTGACATTATTGTCTTTAAGGTTGTATATGTCGAGGATATTGAGAAAATTGTAATAAAATAAGTTACAAGTTGTCGGTGATGCAGTGAAGTTCAGTATGATGGCTAGCTCAGTATATTGATGGTGAGAAGTTGTGGATTAAAGGGTTTGTTGACAAGTATATCTAGTTTATCCACCAAAATTTTTAGAGGTTCGCATGAATATTTGATCAAGCTATGAGTATCGGTGTTCTGACAGTCATTATGTTGTTGTAGTTGGTGTTCCTGAAAGAAGATGATGTGATTCTATTAATTTGAGTCCTTGTGAATGATTCTATGGTGATTCATAATGCTTGTGGATGTTTTCTAGATTGTTCTCTTTCAATTTTGTTGGTTTGCATTGATTTTTGTGCTCACGATTGGTGATTTTCTTCTAAGTGTTCATGGCCGACAAGGTGATTGTAGCGTGTTGTGGATCTTCGAGGCTAATTGTTTAAGGTGTTTCGCATTTGAGACATGTTTTGGGTCCTTTCTATGTTTTGGCCGACACTATTTGATTTGCATTGATAATTGTTTATTAATTTGGGTCGACAATTTGTACACATTTTATATTTTGTTTAAGCCGACATATAGTTGATGTTATCCCTAATTATGGATATATATGATCGATTGTTTATACCATTTGATGCATGGTAAAAATGGAAAAGAAGTGATATATGTGAGTGCTATGTGCGAATAAAATTCAGATCTTCCAAAGGCAAAAGTAAAGTGTGAAGAAGAGTGAGCAAAAGAAAGTGTGTTCATGTGCTTAACTAGAACTATAATCAGGCATTAGCAGATGTTTTCTCAGTTCAAAATCTCTCAGATGGATTTAATCTGAATGTGACTGTAAGACAATATGTCTTCCTTTGGGCAGTAAGCCTTTCTGTATTTGAGCAGTGAGCTCTAGGCAGTGTGCCTGAATGCATGTGCATTCCCCATTTGCAATATTTTTAACAGAGTATAATCTTGTGGATTCACCTCCACCGTGGTTTTTCCCCTAATAGGGTTTCCACGCAAAAATCTTGGTATTATGTGTGTTTTTGATGTGATGATGGTTTATGCTTTCATGTTTATTTATCATATCTAAGAATAAGTTTAATAAGTATAATTTTTGTGACAATTGATTCACCCCCCCTCTTAGTTGTCTGCCTTTGTGTTGCCAACACTATGTGCATTGATTTATATATTTAATTTTGTATGATTTAATCTAGGAAATGTAAACCCAATCTCTAAGTTATAGATGTGATAACAAATATATTATCTCTAAAATTATGGATTTGATTCCAAAAAAGGTATAATTATATCTTTTAATACTTATAGATTTGTTTGATATTATTTATTTTTTAATTTTACGTAAACTTGTATCTAAAATTCACTTGTGCAACATTTTAATTTGTTCAAATTACATTAAAAATATATATTTTTTTAATTTGAGAGATCAAATTATTAAAATTAAATACATATATACCAAAAATTTCTCTATGAATATACTTCTAATCCAATTTATAACACATAATTGTGATAAAAGTTGATATTTATACCCAAAATATTAGTTGTTATGCTAGAACAAAGTTTTGTAAAGATAGATTATTTATAATCCATTTTGAAATATCAAATAAAATATCTGAAAACTTTGTTCATGGTGGAGATATCCCTTAGTATCTATTTTTTGTTTTTTTTTTTGTGAGAGTTATGCCAAAATTGTTGCTTGCTATTCCTAAGTATCCCGATTGTAAAAAGAGTGTAGCAAGCTAGTATTTCCTAAATTTCAAGGATATTTTCTTTTACTTATTTAATTTTTTTTAATTATAATTTTGAACTATTACAATATGATGTGATATAAACAAGTTAAGTCATTATGAAGTGGGTACTTGATTATCTAGGTTGTCTCGCTATAAACAAGTTTTAATGGATGTATAATAATATATTTTAATGTAAAAATAAATTATCAAAAGTATATATGTTCATAAATGAGTGAGGTTTCTAAATTTATTTTCATATTTTCTTTAAATCAATTTGTTTTGATATTGGATAGTTATAATTAAATGATAATTTTTCCAAACAAATTACACAACAGATTGTTGATCATACTATAAAAAAAAGGGTTTTTGAATATTATTTTGAATGCTTGACCTCATTTAATATTTAATTATATGATTATTTAATATTCACATAATTATAAATTATGACTTGCAATATTTTGTAGGTTAATACTTGTAGTTGTTATAAGTTATTACTTGCAACACTTTATAAGTCGTTAATTGTAGCATGTTCTAGATTATTACTTGTAGTAATTATAAGCTAAGATTTTTAGTAATTGGAAGTTATTTATAATATGTTGTAGGTTTTTACTTATGGTATTTGTACAAATTCCTATTTGTAGTGGCTATAGTTTTCTATTTATAGCTTGTTTTTGAAGTAACTACTTGCAAAAAAAATTTACTTGCATTAGTTATATGTTTCATGTATCATGTTGTATATTTTTAAGAGGTACACATTGGTAAAAAATATCCAATGATTTAAAATTATTCCATCCATTTTTCTCTATTTCCTCTCAAGTAAGTTATTGTTAATGCACATATTTTTCATAATTAAGAATCATGAGATATATTAGAAAAGTTGTAACTATTGATCAAACTATTTTTTTAATTACTAGATCTATTTCACATAGATTTCTTATAGTCATATTAACTGTATTTTTATTTATGCCTTGATAGTATAATTAAATTAAGATTAGCTACCTTAATTTATGATATAGTTTTTTTTGTTGAGGTTAGCTACCTCCACCAAAAAAATTTAGGAACTCAAGATAAATCAACAAACAAGTGAACTCTATATTTATCACCATTTCCTAATTATGTCGAGAGGCATTATACAGTGAAAGCAACGAAGGAATATTTCATATTTTGTAGACTTTTTGAACCTGCATTGAAAATGACAATAGGTGCAAGTATGTGTTGCATTGAAAAATATATGTTGATTATTCATTATATAATTTAAAATATATGTGAAGATGTCTCTGCGAAGTGGCTGGGTGCGAGCTAGGGCCCGCGTGCCCTAGCCCTTCTCTCCTTTCGCTCTGCTGTGTGTGGTGGCCGCGCCTGGTGTGTGGTCTCGGTGGGTTCCTTCTGCTGCTTAGGATTTTATTACTAGGTTGCCTGTGCTTCTGGTTGCTGTTTGGGCGTTTCCTTGGCGGGTGGCGACTAGCACTCGGGTGGGTCTCTAACCCCGTCTCTTTTGGTGGGGCTGTCCGGTTCAGCCATGGAGAATCATGGTTATGTCTTGTCTCAGGTTTCCTTTGGGGATTTGGAGATGGTAGAGCCATCTTCTCCATTGCATGCCAGTATTAAGGAACAGATGGGTAAATCCCAATCTGGGGATGGGGTCTCCTCTTCAAAAGGGACTTTTCGAATTAAAAAAGTAAACAGATGTTTGGAGAGATTTGAGGATCGACCAGTCTTGGTTATCCAACCTAAGCAAGTTTCAGAGGATGTTGAATACTGGTCTAACCATGCCCTTATTTGAAAAATTTTGGGCCTTCATCTTTCTCTACCTGTTTTGGATTCCTGGGCACGAAGGGTTTGGAACCCAGAAGGTGATATGGAGATTATTTTGGCAGCTAATAACTATTTTTTGGTCATCTTTTCAAGCATGTCAGATAGGAATAGGGATTTTGAAGGAGGCCCATATTTCTTTAACCAGGTGGGGCTCTTCATCAAGCCCTGGCACATGGGCTTCAACTCTGCTGAGGAGATCCCTTCTCGGGTTTCGGTGTGGGTTCGTTTGCGGAGACTGCCTTTGGAATTCTAGAGGGAAGATATTCTTCACTCAATCTCACTGCTTCTTGGAAAACCTGTGGGATCGACTACACAAACTCAAGAGCGTAAGGTAATTTCTTTTGCCCGTATTTGTGTAGAAGTTGATTTAAATAATCCTTTACCAGATTCTATGGAAATCCGCATGGGATCTTCTTCTTGGATCCAACTGTTGGATTACGAGACCCTACCTTTTAGATGCAGAATGTGTCATGAATATGGTCATTTACTCCGCAAATGTCCCAGAAATAAATCCTCCCCATTGGCTACCTCTGGACCTCCGAGGGGGGACAAGGGGAAGGCTCCTTTGTCTAATGTACCTACGGATAATGAGGGTTTTATTCCAATTAGTTCTCGTAACAAAGGCAAGGGCAAGAAAAGAACCTGGTTGGATAGACAGAATGATGGCACTTTTAACAGGTTTGAGGTTCTTGAGGATTTGGTCCAGGAGGAAGGTATTCTAGTTGAGCTCCCTTCTGGGGTTAAGGGTCTACATGAAGTTCAGGATGAGGATGCAAAGAAAGAGAATCATATTTTATCTTCAGGGGATCATCAGGTTGAACAGGTGGCTATAGATTTACCTTCTCAGGTCCAGGATAGTAGGGATTTCCAGGGGTCATAGGCTCCGAAGGACTCTGATGTGGTGGCCCTTGATCCCCCTACTCCTAAAGGGGCTTCAGATTCTACGAAGGGTAGCAAAGCTTCTCCTATTCTTGGTTTACAACAGAAATCCTTTAAAAAGGGGCCTCTGGATAAACCGTCAAGGAGCGGAAGGAAGACTGATCAAGAGAAGGTCAAGATTATGGGTGATACTTTGGTTGAGTCTGGGTCTGTGAAACCCATTGATTCTCACTTCTCCCACCCCCATAAATGATTGTCTTATCATGGAATGTAAGGGGGTTGAACAACATCCCTAGACAAAAAGTTGTTTGTAGATTAATTGATTCTCAGTCTCCTGATATGGTCTTTATTTAGGAGACCGAGCTTACTGTGGATGGTTTGGCTAGTTGTGCTCTGTGGATTTGGCCCCAGGGCAACTGGCAGGGGGTGGGTGCTTTGAACAGTTCTGGGGGGGTGGCTTGTTTCTGGAACCCGAGGAAAGTTTTCCCCTTATGGTGGGTTTCTAGTCAGTCTTCCATTTCTCTGGTTGCCTCTAGCTTAGAAACTGGAGAGAGGTGTCTTTTATCTAATATCTATGCTCCTACTGATCTTTCTGGTAAGTCAAATCTCTGGGCTCACATCAGATTCATCTGGGCTTTAGACCCGTTTCTCCCTTGGATCATGGCTGGTGACTTTAATGCTATTACTTGCTTGGATGAAAAACAAGGTGGGTTAGCCAAGCTGGACCCTTCTGCAAACTTGCTCAGGGATATGATTGGTTCCTTGAATCTAATTGATGTGAAGCCTACCAATGGTGTCTTTACATGGAATAATAGGAGATGTGGTGCTGAGGCTATCTTTGAAAAGCTTGATAGATTTTTGGTTTCCTACTATTGGATGAATAGTAGGTTGATCACCAGTTCTGAAATTCTTGATTGGAGGGGCTCTGACCACTGGCCAATCAAGCTCTTTGTCACTGCCTATGGAGTCACCAAAAATCCTTCTTTCAAATTTCAGTTGATGTGGTTAAGAGATCAGTCTTTGCATGATCTTATGTTGGATTGGTGGTATGAGGGGAGGCCTGCACATGGGACCGCCATGTTTACTTTTAGTAAGAGGCTTCAACATGTGAAGTACAGGCTTAAGATCTGGAATAAACAATGTTTTGGGAACCTGCATGCTCAGAAGATGGTTGCTCAGTCCAAGTTGGATACCATCACTTGGTAGATTCAAGACCAAGGGTTGACCTCTGTTCTAAGTAAAGCTGAGTCCTTGGCTCTTAAGGGCTTAGAGGAGTGGGAGCTTTGGGAGGAGATCTTCTGGAAGCAGAAATCTCATGTTGATTGGCTTCATGAGGGGGATAAAAACACTGCATTCTTTCATAATTCGATTAAGGCTCGGAGGCAGGGGAATTATATCTCCTCCCTTGTCTCGCCTGAAGGGGCTCATCTCTCTACCTGTGCTGATATTTCCAGGGAAGCAGTCAATTATTTTTCTAACCTTTTTTCTAGGGAGGATCTTGTTGTTGGGGCTGAGGAGAGGGCCATCTTGGATTGTATTCCTCACCTGGTCTCTATTGAGATGAATTGGGTGCTCTTATGTCCTATTTTGTTACCTGAATTGGAGAAAGTGGTGTTTAATATGAAAAAAGGTAAGGCTCCTGGCCCAGATGGGTTTCCGATTGAGTTCTTTCAAGAATTATAGGAAATAATTAAATTTGATCTCCTTGAGGTGGTTCAAGAATCACATAGGAGCAAACAGATGCTCAAGTCCATGAATTCTACTTTCTTGGCTCTCATACCTAAGAAGGAGTGGGCTAATCAGCTGGCTCAATTCAGGTCTATTGCGTTATGTAATGTTGTTTACAAGGTCATCACCAAGTTGGTTGCTGAAAGGCTCAAACCACTCCTCGGCACTCTCATCTCCGCGGAGTAGGGGGGTTTTGTTGAAGGAAGACAAATTTTGGATGGTGTTGTGATAGCTATGGAAGCTATTCATTCTATGGCCAACTCTAAGGAGAGCGCTATGTTTATCAAGCTTGATATGGCTAAAGCCTACGATCGGGTGAGCTGGGAGTTTTTACAGAAAATTCTCTTAGCTTTTGGCTTCTGTGAGGAGTGGGTGAATTGGGTTCTTAGTTGTGTGACCTCACCCTCCTTCTCTGTTCTCATTAATGGGGCGCCTTCAAATTTTTTTAGTGCTTCTCAGGGGCTCCGGCAAGGGGACCCTTTGTCTCCGTATTTATTCATTATCATGGCGGAGGGTCTTGGCAGATTTATCAAATCTCAGGTGAGGCAGGGTCTTATCCAAGGTTGGAGTTGGAACAATTATCTTCCTTCCTACTCTCATCTTCAGTTTGTGGATGATCCTGGGTTGATGGGCTTGGCTAGAATCAGTGAGGCTGTAAATTTCAGGAGAGCCCTTGACATCTATTTCAAGGCTTCAGGTCAGTGTATCAATGATGACAAATCCTCCATCTATTTCTTTAATACCCCTCAGCTTATTCAGGGCAGGATTGCTAGGATCCTTAGATTTCAGATCGGCTCTTTTCCCTTGATGTACCTTGGGATCCCTTTGGCTTTGGGATCTCAGCGTAGAGCCTACTGGCAGGGGATTTTGGATAAATTTTGAAGTAAGGTTAGTCTTTGGACTTATAGATGGTTATCTTCTGCTGGGAGAGTGGTTCTTCTTAAGACTGTGGTGCAGTCTCTCCCCATTTATAGGTGTTGTGTGTAGGCTCCCCCTTCCACCTTTGTGCGGGAATTTGATGCTTTGTCTCGGCAATTTCTTTGGTCTGGCAGCCTTCTTTCCTCGAAGTGGAGTTTAGTCAAGTGGGAGTCTGTCTGCAAGCCAAAGCATGTTGGGGGCCTGGGTCTTAGGTCTATGGCTCTTGTTGTCACGACCTTGGCTACCAAGTTGTACTGGAGGTGGTGCAATAATCAAGATCATGATTGGGCTAAGATCCTTGCCCACAAGTATCTTCCTAGTGTTGATAGCCTTGATGTGTCGCAGCTTGCTCTGCTGGGTAAAGGTTCTTGCATTTGGGATACCCTTAAGAAGGGAGCTCAGCTTATTAAGGAGGGTCTTTTCTATATCTGTAATAGAGGCTCTGAAGCTCTATCTTGGTAGGACTCTTGGGATGGCCACCCTCCCATTCTTTCTAGCTTCCCTCAGCTTCAGCCTCTTTGCCATATTTTTTCTAATGCTGGTTGGATCAAGGTGGAGCATTTTAAAACTGTCAAGCGTATTGGTCAGGCGATGGTGGCTTGCTGGAAGGACCCACAGGAGTGGCCCATGGGTGGCTCTGACGAGGATCGTGGTGTTCTCACTAGAGTTTTGGAGGGCAGGCTCTGCATCTCCCTGAATGAGAGGGACGCTTTGGCTTGGAGCCCTAGTCCTAAAGGTAAATTTACTGTGGCTCAAGGCTATGCTATGCTTGACAGGCACTTACATGGTCCGACTGAAGTGCACTGGTGGAAGAAAGTTTGGGACAAATTTTATTGGCCCAAATGCAATTTTTTCTTATGGTTGGTTGCTCAGAAGAAGTGCCTCACTTGGGATAACCTTCACAAGCGAGGCTTTCAGGGACCCTCTATTTGCTTCCTATGTTCGCACAATGAGGAATGTACCTCCCACTTGTTTTTTCTTTTCCCTTTCGCTAGAGAGATATGGCATAGATGGTGGGAGGCTTGGCATCATGGTTGTATTCATGCTACCTCCCTAATTGAATTTTGGGAGAGTTTGGGCAGGCCTCCAACGAAGACTTCTTTTCTGCAAGTGGCCTGGTCTGTTGGGCCTATTTTCATTCTCTGGAACCTTTGGCTGGAGAGGAGCCGTCGTGTCTTATGTGGCTTCAAATTGGGAAGCTCTCAATTATGGAAGAAGATTATCAACAGGCTTCAGGAGACTATTTCTGCTAAGTGTGATATGTCAGAAAATACTGATCCTGGTGATCTTGCCATTTTACGGAATTTGAACCTGGGGGACAGTAGAAGGGGTAGCATTGTCGGAAGAAGACCCCGTCATGTCAAGCAATGGGTTTGTCAGGATAGGAGGTGGACGCCTCCCCTGATGGGGGTCCTAAAAATTAATATTGACGGTTCTTCTCGTGGGAACCCTGGTCATGTTGGTGTTGGGGGTATTGGTAGAGGTAATGATGGTGGTGCGGTATTTTTTTTCTCTATTTACAAAGGTCAACACTCTAATAATCTGATGGAGGCCCTTGCTATTAAGATTGTTGTTGAGCGTAGTTGCTCTTTAGGCTAGAGGAGGATCATCTGTGAGTCTGATTCTCAAATTGTTGTGGATATGCTGAACAACCAGAGTTTGGGTGATGTTAGTTGGCAATTGGCCTCAATGGTTAGACAGATTATGAATCTCTGTAGCTCCTTGGATTCTACCTCCTTTTACCACATCCCTAGAGAATGGAACCATGTGGTTGATTGTCTGGCGAAATGGGCCTCTAAGAATGTGGATGGTTGGGATATTAGTGGAAGGGAGGAGTTACCTTCTGATCATTTTGGGACCCTGGAGAGGTTATTAGTGGAGGACAGGAATATGTAATGTTCTTGGTGGTGGTTCTATGCTGGTCTTGGTCTGGTGGGCCTCTGGCCTTTGCCTTGTACTTTGGTTTTGATTGAATAAAAATTTTACCCCTTCTCTTTTAAAAAAAAAAAAAAAAATTAAAATATATGTTGATTGTTCATTATATAATTACATATATTAAATTTTTACAAAAGTATATAAAAAATATAAATAAAATATAATTTAAAATTTAAAATATCGATTATATGAATTTTTTATTTTATTTTAGTTATTTAATTTAATATTTGTTGATTGTTTATAATTTGATATATAATTTTTAAAACAAACGATAAATTATGAAAAAATTAAAATGTAAACTAAAAAGTGATATAAAATATTTTGGAAAAAACTATGTTGATTGTTAATTATCCAATTGCTATTTTTGAATGTATTTTTTCATTGAAATGTTTTGTAATTGGGACATTTGTAGCCATTGTGAGCACTATTGGAACAAGGTATTTTTTTCATTGGTTGGGTTCATTCCAGTGTTTCTTGACAGTTACTGCAGTTTTGAATAGGTATAATACATGCGTTCTCTCTATTTTTGCAGTTTTTCGAATCAATGTTTCATATTAGTGAAATCGAAAGATGAGGCTCAGGAGCAGCCAAGCATGAATTATTGGGGAACCTTACACTTTTAGAAGGTGCATTGAAAGAAATTTCGGGAGGAGGTTCCCTTCCTTTCTTCACTGGAAAGGACTTCGGGTTCCTTGACATTGCCTTTGTTTCCCTAATATCTTGGTTCCATACTTACGAAACTATTGGGAATTTAAGAGATGTATGGAGAGGGAGAGTTTCAAGAAAATTACTCCCTCCTCTAACCAAATTCTGAAAATGGGCTTGAAAATCAGGGAGAGATATGCGATAGATTAAACTACAACTAATTTATGCTAAATAGACTGTACTTTTTAAATTGTTTAAATAATTAGCGCGTGCAAGAGTGTTAAGTTGTAAAGTTGTTTGGAAGGTTTTCAATGGCATCCCCTAATTTATTGTTGAACCGTTAAGATTATATTTCTATCTTTTAGGAATTTGGCTGGTGTGAATTATATTGTTTTTCATTGTGTAAAATTTTATTATCAGAGGGTTTTATATTATTTATAATTTTTTAATTTGGTTATATGTCTAATTAGATGCCATGATCTTGCATTGGTTCTTATAGGTTAATATAAAATATGTTTCATCTTCTATTTAGTTTCATTTATTGGATAATCATGCAACATATAGTTATATTTTAATTTTTATCAAAACTATTATGTATCATGGAAGCTAGTTACAAATCTTGTGAGAATGAAGGAGGCAATGGTGGAGGATCACTGGCGACAGGGTTTTCAAGGCATAACAGCCTATAGTATGTGGAGGGGCAGAAATCACGATGGTCGTTTAACAAATGCCAAGGAAGAAACAACATTCGACCCAGAATGTTTAAATCAAATAGGGCTTGGCAGGCTCCAAAGAATTTTCGCAACAATGTCAGTGGCAAAACCAAAGGCAGTTCGAGATTGGGGGATCAACCTTTGAGGGATGAGCGCTTCAGGTCGGTGCGTTTACTAGAGCGAGTAGATTTCTGAAATATAGCTGCAAAGTTTTGGCACCCAAAGCGACAAGCAGAAAAGGTCGGGCCTAGTCAGGTATTCCCTAGTATCTCATATGCAACTATAACTTTGTTGCTATTGGACAATAGTGAATGGAAGGATTTTGTTAGATTTTTAAAAGCTAAGGCTTTTTTTCTAAATTGGGGTGGGAAATGGTTGGCTTATTTGAAGCTTCGAGCTTGGTGTGATAAACATTGGGATCTAGAATGTGAGCTTAAAACCCTTGAGAAGGGCTTCTACTTGGTCATTTGTAAAACCATGATCGATAAGGAATGGATCATCAATAGTGGGCCTTTTGTTATGGACGGGATTGGGTTTTACATTAAGGATTGGACCCCAAATTTTAACCCAAATGAAACAACTGTGGAGGACATTCCAGTCTGGATTAGGTTGAAAAACCTTCCACATGAATATAGGGATTAGGAAACGCTTTGCATGATCGGTAGAAAATTTGGAACCTTTGTTAAATCAGAGGAGATGGTGGACAAAACGGACCTAAGCACCTTTCCTAGAATTTGTGTTTTAAGACAAGGGATTCACTCTCTTTCGAAAAAATTAGAACTTAAGTCTGGGGAGGGAATCTGGGTGCGAAAACTTGAAATAGAAGATGCTTATTTCGAATGTTTAAATTGCATCGGGAAAACATTACCTATTGATTTTTTTCTCTTGCCTGAAAAAGGTAAAGGTTTAAGTCAAAACAACCTAAACGAGGAAATCATTAGATTGACGAAAAATGAATTAAAGGTGTGTGTTAGCGAATGTCTGGAGTGGGACTCTCAGGTCTGCAACCTCAATCAGGAAGCTATGGTTACAAATGATGGGTGGGAAGGTTTAAATCAATTGGAAATGGATATGATATTTGAGAATGCATATATAGAGGGCTCACAAGCAAGGGAAGAAAATATGTGAAAGAAACTCAACAAAAAATTTACCAGTGTTTAAATCGGCTAGGGAGATGATGGGTAGACAAGAAGGGGTACATATTGGTCTAGAGGACATCAGAAGTGAATATGAAGAGGCACTGGTGGAGCAAGAATCACCTCAGAGAATTTGGAATCAAGGAAAGGGGCTGAACACCCATGTGGGCGAAGAAGTGTGGGCTTAGGAGGAAACAATGGTTATTTTAGGCAGGGAGGATTTGGTTAGACAAGTTGAACAAAAAATTGGTTTGGAGGAGATCAGAAGTGATTTTGAGGCAAGTCTAGCTGAACAAGAATCATTGCAGAAATTGGTCAATCAAGAAGATGAACAGTTAGCTCACATGGAAGAGGAGGTGAGGGCCCAGAATTAGATTTTTATTGCTCAAAATCGAGCGGAAAAGCCTGGAGAGTTGTGGGACCAAGATTGGCATAAGGACAGAAGCAACATGGTCAATAATGAATCATGGGATAAGTTGGAGGTAGGTAAATCCACAAGAGAAACATCCATTTTTAAAGATATACCTATATCAACCATAAGGAATATTGAGAATGCTTTTGATGGTGTTTGAGACAGTGGAGGGAATATGGAAGGATCAACTTTAGAATCAAAAATGGATGAGGATCGAGGGGAAAGGGATTTATTGGGTCTTTAGGATAGTATTGGTATAGCTGAAAAACGTTCTATTAGTTAGTCCTCAGCCACAAATAACAAAGTAAAGTGCGGTGAGAAGTGTAGAAGAGGGCCAAAAACAAATAGAATGAGGCTTGAATTAGTAGGGAATGTTGCGGGCCAAAGCAAGCTTAGATCGGGAAAGGGCTATGCCTTTTCTTGAAAGTCATGAAGATCCTCTCGTGGAATGTCAGGGGCTGCAATGCCCCTGACAAGATTCGTGTGATCAAAAGATTTTTTTATCAAATGATACCTGCTTTGATTCTATTACAAGAAAATAAAATAAAGAAGTCTGAAATGGATGGGTTTACAAGATGTTTTGGGCGGTGGCATAGTTCTCTATCAGAAGCTTTAGGGGCGTCCGGGGGTTTGGGAATTCTGTGGAATGACTCGTTGGTGGATGTGCAAATTATAAGGTAGAAAAGAAACTGGCAGTGGCGCAAAGAGGAATCTAGACACTTGAGAGTAAGCTTTTGGATTCTAAATATATATGGTCCCAACAACTCAACACAGAAAAAACTCTTATGGCAAGAACTATCTGGCCTGCTGGTTGGAAGGGAAGGTGAGATGTGTCTCCTTGGTGGGGACTTCAATGCAATCATGTGACCATTAGATAAATAGGGGGGTCTCTGTTGGTTGGGTAAGAGTCAACAGGATTTTTGTGACTTTGCAATGAACAATGGTTTGATTGAGTTACCCTTTAGAAATGGTGACTATACTTGGACCAACAGGCGTGGAGGTTTTTTAAATATTGCAGAAAAATTAGATAGATTTTTTCTAGTCAAGAATTGGGCGAAACAACATTGGCGATGTGATACAGAGATTCTACCCATAACGGGCTCAGATCATTATCCAATAAGTTTAAGGATCCAAGACGAGGCAACACTGGACAAATGCCCTTTCAAATTTGAAACAATGTGGTTTAGGGCTGATAATATTAAAGCTCTAATAGAAAGCTGGTGGAAGAATGCTCCCTTGCGAGTGGGAAATAAATCTTTCATTTTCTTCAAAAAATTGCAGTTTTTGAAAGAAAAATTGAAGTTATGGAATCGAGAGTCCTTTAAAAATATTTTTGAGGAGAAACTACGTTTAGAAGAGAAACTTGGTGTCTTACATACAAGAATAATTGCTCAAGGGATGTCAGAGGAAGATTTCCTTCAGGAAAAGGAACTCAATAAAGTATATTTAGAAATCCTGGCAAGAGAAGAATTGTTTTGGAGGCAAAAATCGAGAGAAACTTGGTTGAAAGAGGGAGACAGAAACTCCAAGTTTTTCCATAACTCGATGAAAGTTCGTAGGTCGAACAATAGAATTATGTCAATACAAAATAACAATGGGAATATTCTAAATGATGTTGCTCAAATCAATCAGGAGACAGTGAGGTTCTTCACATAAATTTTTAATATGACAACAGATGGTCTAAATCAAGACCCGGATATTTTGGATGTAATCCCGAGTTGCATCTCAGAGAGCCAAAATAGGATGCTAATGGAGGAGGTGACTGTGAAGGAGGTGAAAGGTGCTTTGTTTGGTTTGGGGGGGGACAAGGCTCTGAGTCTTGATGGTTTTCCAGCAATCTTCTTTCAGAAACTGTGGGATGTGTTTGCTCATGATTTGTGGGAAGTTGTTGAGGAATCAAGAAAGGAGGGCTTCATTTTGAATGATAACAATAACACATTCATTGCCCTTATTCTGAAGAGGGATGTTGTGAGCTCCTTTGATATTTTTCGCCCCATATCTTTGTGTAATACAGTTTATAAGATAATCTCTAAAGTAATGGCGAATAGATTAAAGCTGGTTTTGAACTCAGTAATTTCGACTGAACAGAGTGGTTTTTTGCCAAATAGATCAATATTCGAAGGGGTAATTGTTGCACATGAAACCATTCATTTGATTAGGATGGCGAAAGTGGAAAAAATGATGGTGAAGTTGGATATTAAATGGGCCTATGATGAAGTGAATAGACCTTTTCTCTTGAAGGTGTTAGCAAAATTTGGGTTTAGTAAAGAATGGTTAAAATGGGTGGAAAGTTGTATTACCTCTCCTAGGTTTTCAGTTCTCGTTAATGGGAGTCCTCAAGGTTTTTTTGAGTCCAACAAGGGGATCAGACAAGGTGATCCTTTATCGCCTTTCCTCTTCATCATTTTGGCCGAGGTGCTTGGCAGATTAATTGCTCAGAATTGTAGGGATGGATGGTGGAAGGGAATCAAAGTGGTTGCATGGATAGCACTAGTTTCACATTTACAATTTGCAGATGACACATTTCTGATGGGGGATGCGAATCTTGCTAAATTCTGAGTGATGAAGGGTGTGTTGGATAAGTATGGTTTGGCTTCGGGACAGTGTATCAATTGGGGGAAGTTGGAAATTTTCTTCTTCAATACCCCAAAACAAAGGAAAAAAGATATTTGTGGTATGAGGGCGATGTGGACTGGTAAACCCCCAGGCAAATTTTTGGGGATTCCTTTATTTGGGGGAGCAAATAAAATGAACATTTGTAAAGGGTTAGTGGATTCTTTCCTGAAAAGAATGGATGGATGGAAAATCAAGTGGTTAACTTCGGCAGGCAGAATATTGATGCTTTAAACTATGATTTTGGCAATTCCAATCTACTCAATGATGTGTTTGCGAATTCCGAAAAAAGTGATAAAATCTATTAGGCAGCGTATGACAAAGTTCTTTTGGAATGGAGCAAGGGATGATGACAAGATTCCCCTTCTAGCATGGGATAAGATCTATAGAGAAAAAGATAAGGGGCGTGCTGGGTTAAGAAATTGGCAACTGCTAAATGAGGCCCTAAGAGCTAAACTTGTATGGAGTTTATATGCTAACCCAAATTTTTTATGGGTGAAAGTCTTAAAATAAAAATATCTAGATTCGAATGATGAACATCGAATATTCACTATTAGCAATCCTCCTATGGGGTCAGCGATCTGGAATTTTATTGTTTCTTGTAGGCCAGTGGTTATCAACCACCTAACGTGGCAGATTGGTAATGGTCTAAAGGCAAAATTTTTGGAGGATTCTTGGAATGGGTTGCCAAATTTGAATGAGGAGCCTGATCTTTTATTCCTCAAAAACTATTTTTCCCAACAGTGGGAGACTAAAGTTAGGGACTATATGACTGTGAAATCTGGTTTGCTAGGGCAGGAATGGGGGTGAAAAGAGGTGCCTCAGGAAAATCTAAATCCTCGACAGATTCAGCAGATGTGGAAGATATTCTTTGAGCGAAGGATCCAAATCTCTAGGAATGAGGATAAAATTATTTGGTGTGGCTCCTCTTTTGGTAGTTACTCAGTGAAGATTGGGTATCAATTGTTGGAATTAGAAAAGCAGGAGAATTTTTGGGCAAAGGATCTGTGTTGGAATAAGGATTGTTTGCCCAAGGCAGGTACCTTTGCCTGGTTAGCCGTAAAAGGGCAAATTCTTACGGGAGAAAGAAGAAAACATCTCGGCTTTGTAGGACCTTCAAAGTGTGTCATGTGTGAGAAGGACGAAGAGTCAGTTGATCATCTATTACTACAATGTGAGGTGGCTCGCATGTGTTGGGGGCATGTCAAATGAAAATTGGACTGGCATAGTCCATTCCCGCTGACTTTAAAGGAATTGTTTGAAAGTTGGCCAAGAAAGGCAAAGAAAACACTGCTATCTAGTGTTTGGTTATGTGCGCCCTCACTAATTATATGGGAAATATGGAAAGAAAGTAATAGAAGGATCTTCTTAGATAAAATTGAACCTATATCTAGGATGATAAGCAGAATAAATCAAAGCATTGAAGAAGTGGTTAGTAGTGTTGCATCTCAGACACAAAATTGGAGGTACCCATTTGCTTTAGAGGATATGCTAGTACAACGTGTTTGGCCTGGAATTCATATAAGGAACTTATTGGGTAAGATCAAGATGTCTACTAAAATGTAGGGGGGTGTTGGAGATGGTGTGGAAAAAACCTTTGGAGGGATGGTGTAAAGTAAATTTTGATGGTGCTGCACTTGGGAACCCAGGACCTTCAAGGGTCAGGGTTATTGCTCGGGATAGTCTAGGCAATACTTTAGCAATTATAGCAAAGAAACTACCTCCAGGGACCAATAATGTAGTCGAAGCAAATGTTGCCTTAGTAGCAGTAAAACTTGCAAAAAGGTTTGGAGTCAAGAAACTCCATTTAGAGGGTGATTCACGCATAATTGTTCAAGAAATCATGGGGTCAGGAATTAAGGTGTGGCATCTCCAAAATATAATTAAGGAAATTGCTGCATTATTAAAAATGTTTGAAATTTTTCTAATATCTCATATAAGGAGGGAAGGCAACAAGGAGGTAGACATCCTATCCAAGTGGGCGATCACGTTGGAGGATGCAGGAGTGGTTATTGAAGACTTCAAAAATTATCAAATTGTGGATGGAGAAACGGTAAGTATTTTGAAAACATAAGGTGGTGGATCGTGCATTAATGAGAATGTTAAATCAACTTAGCATTAGGACAAAGGAAGAACAAATGAAGGACAAATGTCGTGATGGTGTACAGGGGTGGCGACTTTTTTGGAAAGAGGGTTGGCTAGATTTGGCCCTGACACATCTGATTTTTGAAATGACTGAAAGCATAGAGTAGGCGTGTGAAAAATGGAGATTAGATCAGCTAATAAATGTGAAGTGGTGTTGCAAGCTGGCGGCGTCTAAAGTGAATTTGCAATGATGCCCAAGTAAGGCTGGATATACGGATACTTGGAGGAAATGAGTTGTGGGATTTAAAGCCACGAGGAGCAGGGAAAAAGAAAATGAAACTTTTTGGAGCGCAAGTAGTGAGAGGAAAATTCTCTGGTAGAAAATGGAGGCGATGGTGGGGTTTTCAACCAAATTGCAGCAAAAGGCATTCTTTGGGAAGCCAACGGTAAAAAGGTTGAAGCAACTACTGAAAGTGACAAACGATGAAGTTGTCAATGCGGTAATGGATATGCTCAACCCCCATTTTCGGGATGCGACACACAGAGGGAGGCATAACGTTGATATTGCATCCATGATATTCGCGTGGGGGATGGAAATTGGTGAGGAACCACAGGAAATTAAGTGAATTATGCTTAGTTTGTTTTAGGAAGAACTGTTGGACAAGATGGAGTCATTGATGGAATGGGCAGTCCCTGGTGTGGGGTTTGATGTATCTGAAGGAATCGAGGAGATGGACGAAGCTACAAAGGAAGGACTAGTCTCGTTTATTAGGTGGTAGAAGTTGACAAACAAGGAACTATACAAGTTGGATGTGCTTATGGCTTGGGAAAATCTGAAGGTAGAGCTACACATGTAAGAGGCAAGTCAATGCCAGGCGGTGGCCACTGTCCCAGAGATAGTTCCAAAAAAGAAGAGGTCAGAGCTTAGAAGAAGGAGAGTGGGGGGGTTTTAAAGAACAAGGAAACATAAACTAGAGATTGGGGAAGAAGCTGGTTTAAATTGGATAAAGCAACTTTTTGGGATGGGTTGCATACATAGCTCTTTTTGTTGAAGAAAAGCGGGAAAGGTGGTGGGAGTCACCATTAAGCAGGAATACATTTTTGAGCAGAAAAGTTGCAGGGATCGAATGAAAGGATAACTCTCTTGTAAATGAGTTATCAGTTGTAGGTTTTTTGAATTATAGTTGTATTTTAGACATCATAAGAATGTCTGCCCTATATATGTAATGCTTTTTATTTTCAATAAAATTAACCTGTTACATATCAAAAAAAAAAAAACTATTATGTATCATTAAAAATTGGTTTACTGTATTTCCACAACGTATATATGTGTTTTTTAATTTCAAATAAATTGTTATGTAAAAATTATAATCTATCCTGTGATCTAATAGATGTCAATTTTGAAATGAATTTGGAAATCTTGTTTGGTTGCCATTTTAAAGATTTATTATTGCAAATCAGTTTTGGTTGTCATTGTAAAGATTTATTATTGCAAATCAACTTATATAAAATCTTCACTTATATGTTAAAATATATTAATTGTTTGTTGGGTATTTGAACACATGGTAAGTTTATAAATTTAGAAATGTAATAAAAGAACTTACTAAATTTTATAAAAGTAAGTTTTGAAATTAATAGACTTGAAATTAAACAATATTCAAGATTTTTTTAAAATAGGATATCCCTTTTTATATAGACTTGTTTAAGCAATCTTTTCTAATCAAAAATATTATTTATCATGATACAAAATTGAAAAATATGTGAGGTTTCTAAAATTTAGATAATTAAGTATGTATCAACTTTGTTAAATGTACTATTACATATAAGTTTATACATTAATATACTAAAAATAAAAGCAAAAATATTCTTTGATATCATTATACAATATTTTTTCACACTAGAATAATAATTAAATTATAAAAGAATGAAAAATAATTATTTTAAAAAAAAATCTAAATTAACTATTTAAAATTAGAAATTAGAAAATTAAATTAAAAAAATCTTAAATTTACAATTACATAAAAATATGTTTCTAAATTATTATATTTAAATCATAAAAAATATTCAATTTCTTTTTTCTAAATTGAAAAATATTTCATATTCTATTTTTATTCAAAATCAATATATATTTATAGAGAAATATTATAAATTTAAGGTTTCACTAAATATTTTACTGTACAAAATAATAGCAACTTAAATATGCATCCTAATAGAAAGACTTTTCATAATAAGTGCACATTTAAAATCATATTAAAAATTTGCAAAATTAAATACAAAGAAAATATAATAAATTTATGATAACAAATAAAAATAAGTTCTTAAAATAATTGATATAATATTATTATTAAGGTTAGGGTTAGATTGCAATTTAATTAGGGTTAAGATTATAATTTTGTCAAGGTTAAGTTTCAATTAGGGTTAAAGTTCAATTACGTTGATGGTTCAATTATGGTTAAGGTTAGGTTTAGATTAGTTAAGTTCAGAGTTCTTATAGTTTTATAATTATTTATATGTTTAATTAGGATTAGAATTACAATTTTCAAGGTTATGGTTCAATTAGGGTTAGATTTCTATGATTAATTAAGGTTAGGGTTCTTATAGGTTTATAATTATTGCTATGTTTAATTACGATTAGAATTACAATTTGCAAGGCTAGGGTTAGACTAGTATGAGGGTTTTAGGATGAATTAAGGTTAGGGTTTGTATAGTGTTACAATTACTATTACAATTCAATAAGGATTAGGGTTAGGTTTGACATTATGATTCATTTGGGGTTAGGGATGGGGTTAGCCTTGAATTATGCTTATATTTTGGTTAGGGTTACGGTTCATTTAGTAATAGATTAAATATATTATTATAATATTTTAAATATAATATTTTATAGGGAGTGGACCATGGCTAGAATTACGGTTAGGGTAGGATTAAGGTTAGAATAAAGTTTTAATCTAATTAGGGTTGCATTCAATTTTAATAAATTATGGGCTGCCCCAAAATATAGATTAATGGTTATAATCACTTTAATTTTAACCCTACTATGAATATAATAATCACGTTAAGTTTAACCCTAATATGAATATAATAATCACGAGAATTAAAGTTCAATTTATGATTACAATTATGGGTGCATTAGAAGAGGATTGGAAGGATATAGATTGCACATTGAACCTCTTGAAAGGAAGGGAGGTGGAAAGAGAATAAAAAAGCAAGGGTAGGAGAGCAAGGAGTTAAAATGAGCAGTAAATAGGATTAAAT
>CM021101.1:858837743-859048264 GCA_007115665.2 Sequoiadendron giganteum
CTTTTGGAGCTATCATGAAGCGAGAAATGTAGCTCACTGCAAAACTGATGTCAGGTCTAGTGGCAGTGAGGTAGATGAGACTGCCCACTAGTTGCCTGAATGGCGTTTCATCAACCAGAGGTGAATCAGAATTGGCTGATAACTTCAGCCCCTTCTCCATAGGTGTGGAGGCAGGTTTGCAATCCTTCATCTGAAATTTGTCAAGCAGACTCCGAGCGTATTTAGACTGAGAGATAAAGATACCATCAACGGTCTGCCAAACTTCAATACCCAAACAGTAATGGAGAAACCCCAAATCTATCATGTCAAAAGCCTGACACAGGTCTTGTTTGATTGCTGCAATCAGGTGTGCTGAACTACCAATAATGATCAAGTCATCAACATAGATAACAAGAAACAAAACATCATTACCAGAGTGTTTGACATACAAATTAGTGTCAGAAGGGCTGCGCTGAAAACCATGATCTACCAAGTACTGATCAATCTTGATGTACCATGCACGAGGAGCCTGTTTCAGTCCATAGAGTGCTTTCACGAGCCTACATACTTGATGTTCTTTGCCAGCAACCTTGAAACCAGGAGGTTGCGTCATGTAGACTTCTTCCTGCAAATCACCGTTGAGGAAGGCACTCTTGACATCCATCTGATGAACGTTCCATCCAAATTGGGCTGCAAAAGCGAGAAGAAGACGAATTGTGCTCATCTTGGCAATAGGAGCGAATGTCTCCTCGTAATCAATGCCCTCCCGTTGTGTGAATCCCCGAGCAACTAATCTTGCCTTGCATTTATCCAAAGTGCCATTGGCATGATACTTGACCTTGTAAACCCATTTGCAACTGATAGGTTTCTTCCCAAGAGGAAGATCAGAAAGAACCCAGGTGTGATTCTTCAAAAGACTATGATATTTTGTCTGCATAGCCTGTTCCCACTCTGGAATTCCTTTAGCCTCTGAATATGTATGAGGCTCGTAGATACTGTGGATGTTGGCCATAAGAGCGAAGTTGACTGCGGACTGTTGCTTGCTCTTGCTACGAGTTGATCTACCCTCAATGAGTTCATCATCATGAAGATCACCGATTGTCTTGGCCCACCACTTAGGCCGACGAGTAGAAGTACCAACATATGGAATAGGAGTAACAGCATCTCCTAGGATATCTGGAACAACGTCATCTGGATACGAATCCTGAGGAAGATCAGGTGGTGCTATATCATGACCGGTAGACTCCTCATCTTCAGAGTCAGAATGCTCTAAAGCCCTGCCATCAGGGGAACCAAGAGGAAGACGAACACTAGCATCAAGAACCTTCATAGGCTGATCCTCAGGGCTAGTAGTAGGAACAAATGGACCAATAGTCTCATCAATCACAACATCACGACTGAAAATGAGACGATCTGTCTTCACATCAATCAACCTGTATGCCTTGTGATTGTCGCTGTAACCAGTAAACATAAGTGTCTGGCTCTTGGAATCCAACTTGGCACGCTTGGCATCTAGAATCCATACATAAGCGGTAGAACCAAAGACTTTCAGATGGCCGACTTTAGGCTGACGTCCTGACCAGGCTTCTTCTGGAGTCATCTTCTTAACGGCCTGTGTAGGTGACCGATTCAGGAGGTAGACTGCAGTGCTTCAACCCAATATTTCTTAGGTACATGGTGGTACTCCATCATAGAACGAGCCATTTCAATAATGGTGCGATTCCTACGTTCAACGACACCATTCTGCTAAGGGGTGTAGGGTGTGGTAAGTTGGCGCTTAATGCCGTGTGCAGCACAAAAAGTAGAGAAGTCAGTTGAACAAAACTCCCCCCCATTATCTAACCTTAGAGTAACAATGTGAGAACCCGATTCTTTCTCAACTAAGGCTTTAAACTGCTGAAATGTGCTGAACACATCTGATTTATGTTTCAAAAAATATACCCACATTTTCCGACTGAAATCATCAACAAGCAATAAAAAGTACCTGGACCCAGTAACAGAAGGAGTGTTCATCAGTCCACATACATCAGCGTGAACCAGTTGAAGTACCTTGGAGGCTCGCCAAGAGTCACCATCCGAGAACGGTGTCCAATGCTGCTTGCCAGCTTGACAAGCGCCGCAAACTCCATGATTTTTAGTTTGGATCTCAGGTAGACCAGCAACAAGACCCTCCCAAGATAACTGAGAGAGGTAGTGCACATTCAAGTGCCCATAACGCTAATGGCAAAGTTTGCTGATGGAAGTACTCCTTGCTGCCAGAGCGTGCTCCTAAGAATCACCGGAATCAGCAAGTCTATACAGACCATGATCCTCAAGTCCCATAGCAATTGCAGTACGCATTGCCTTATCAACAATGCTGCAGGTGGACGAACTGAAAATGACATCCAACTGGGGAGAATGCTTCATGATCTGGCTGACAGAGAGAAGATTATGTTCCATGCCTGGAACATAGTAGACATCGAGAAAGAGTAAATTTCTTCCTCCAGAGTGAATATGAACATTGCCCTTACCAGCAACTGTGTACTCTTCGCCGCCTCCAAAGATCACTGAATCAGTGAATGGTTCAAATTTGGTGAACCAATCTCGACGATGAGTAAAATGTCGAGAAGCCCCTGAATCGATATACCAGGCAGAAGATTGGACTGGATCTGCAGTTCACTTGGCCATAAATGCATAGAATGCAGATTCTTTCTGCTCAGTGTGCTCTGCGACATTTGCCTTTTGTTGAGACCCTCCCTGCTTCTTTTGTTCAGAAGCCATCCGAATGCGACAATCAGCCTTCATATGACCAAATTTGTGGCAATAATTGCACTGAACGTTCTTTTTCTTCTTGCTGTCCTGAGAAGAACCAGAGCTTTTCGGCTGAGAAGATTGAGCCTTCCCTTTGTTCTTAGCAGAAGATTTGGCAGAGAACGCTTGCTCTGTGGAGGTGGAACTGGTACTACTTCCAAACTGTTGTCGCCATCGATCCTGCTGCAAGAGCTTGGTGCAAAGATCATCAAACTTGAGATCAACATTAGTGGAGGTGATATTCAACGTCTCGATGAAGTGCTCATACGAACACGGAAGACTTTTCAGAGTAATGACGACCATGTCTTCTTCCTCCATTGTGCGACCAATCGCCTCCAACTGATCACGAATGTCCTTGATCTTCGTGAGATGTTCCTGTAAGGACATTTTCTCATCCATCATGATGGAAAAGAGCATGTTCTTTAGAAAGAACGCTCTGCTCTTGTCGGAGGTTTCATGAAGTGCCTTCAAATGATCCCAAATTTTTGAAGCAGTTTTGCCAGATGGTACCTGAGGTAGCTGCTCATCCGTGACGAAGAGTTTGATGAGCATGACAGCTTCCCAGTTGCGTTCATCCCATTTGTCCTGGTCCTTTCCGACTACAGTGGGACGAGGCAAGTTCCCCAAAACAATCTGATCGAGGCAACAATATTCGAAGATCATAATCATGCGCTGCTTCCAGGTGTTGTAATTCTTCCCGTTGAACTTTTGGCTGCTTTCGAGCATTATGTTCGTCAGAGATGCCATCACGTACCCTGAGGTCGAACTGGTGAAGGCAAAACGAAAACAAAAAACGCACAAATTCAAAGAGGAAACCCTAGCACGGATTTCAAGGCACGTTGATGACGAAGGCCAAAAAAACTGAAGAATACCCAAAAGAGAATGCTGAAAACCCAGATAATTTTCTAACTACCCAAAAAAATTCGTCAACACCCAATGGCACAAATTTTGAGGCACGAAAATCGAGGTACCCAGAAAAAAATAACGACAACCCAGTTGAGATCTGGGAAAACCCACAAGGAATCTGATCTCAGAAAAAAAATTCGAGTTCAAAAAACAGGGCAAAACCCTAAACGAGTTTGTAGAACCCTAGGCGTCCATTAAAAACCAGAAAAATTGCATAAAAGAGGCTGGAAACTCCACGAAATTGTGTCAAATTGAGACTGAGATGCACGTCACACTTGGTCAAAGTGAAGGCGACCTTCCACAGACAAAAATCGCGACCAAGAATGGTCAGAAAAACTCGGCCAAAAAGAAGACGTTTTTTAAAAAACACGGCCAGAATTTGCAGTCAAAATCGCGGCCAAATCGTCCCTGCAAGAGAACGCAACTAGGAAGATCGCAGGTAGCAAGAGGAGGGTCGCGCGGAGCAGACAAGGAGACCCGACGCAGAAGAAAAACGCAGTTGAAGACAGTCAGGAATAAAGACGGCGCCAGAAAGAGCCAGAACTCATGCGCGACTGGAGAAAGAATGCCTAGACAGGAGAAGCCACGAAAATAATCTGCGGCCCTAGGGCACAAATGCCTGCGTTTTTGCTTGTAATAGGAGCACAGAAAATTTCGTATTACAGCTATGGAAAGCCCACGAATTTTTATTTTTTTTATTTTTTTTGAAAACTAAAAAATTCCGAAATTACAGCCAAAAGGAAGGCTCACGAAATTTCCAGAAACCCTAATAGGCTCTGATACCATGAAATGATAAAGGATTTCATATTAAACTAAAAAAGAGAAATTACAAAATATATAAGAGGAGAGACGACTACTGTAGCAACAGTAGAAAGTCGATTACTGTAGCAACAGTAAAAGACAACAAAATAATAAAAATGACCATTAAAATAAGTAGAACATATTCTAACAAATACTACATCGATCACTGGTGCCGAGTATTTCCTCTTGTTTGTTGATGATTTTAGTCGGAAAATGTGGGTGTATTTTCTCAAGGCAAAATCACAAGTGTTTAATGAATTTCAAAAGTCTAAGGCATTAGTTGAAAAAGAGTCTAGACGTTCAATTATAACTCTTAGGTCAGATAATGGGGGTGAGTTTTGTTCCAACCTCAACAGAATAGTGTTGTTGAGCGGATGAATCATACCATCACGGAAATGGCTCGTTGTATGTTGGAGAAAAGAAATGTTCCCAAGAAGTTTTGGGCTAAGGCAGTCTATACTGCAGTATCCCTTCTTAACCAGTCTCCCACACAAGCCGTCAAGAAGATGACCCTAGAGGAAGCATGGTTTGGGAGGAAACTAGGAATTACTCATCTCAAAGTATTTGGTTCAACTTCATATGTTTGGATTTCAGATGCCAAGAGGACCAAGTTGGAATCTAAGTGCCAGAAGTTAATGCTAACAAGATACAATGACAATCATAAGGCCTATCGACTGATTGATGTGGCCACTGATCAGTTAGCATTCAGTAGGGATGCTGTGTTTGATGAGGAAGGTAGGCCCTTTTTGCTCTCTTCTCCCATCTTGACATTCAACCTCTGAAAACAAGAATTTGGGAGCTAAGCTTTCAGTAGCTCCATCTGAAGGGAGGGATTCTAATGATTCTGACATTGTGGAATCCCCTAGGCAAAATCCTCTACCAGCAAAGAGGGACTCGGATGATTCTGACATTGTGGAATGCTCTAGGCAAGATTGTGTACCAGCAGATTTTTCTCAGGAGAACATGGATCAACATCCAAATGGCATTATTCCAAGCAGCCCAAGTCATGATGATGCTCATCCTGATTAGGAAGAAGATGCATCTCCTCCTCGCCCTAAGCGGTGGGTGAAGCTCATTGGTGATGTTCATGATGATGAGCTTGTTGAGGGAAGATCATCTAGAGGCAAGAGCAAAAAGAACACAATAAACTTTTGCTCTTATGGCCAACATTCATAGTGTTTATGAGCCCGAGTAGTACTTAGAGGCCAAGGGTAAACCTGAATGGGAAAAGGCTATGACTTCTAAACATCATAGTCTTTTGAAAAACAACACGTGGGTTCTATCAAATCTTCCGCCAAGGAAGAAACACATTGGCTGCAAATGGGTTACAAGGCAAAATGCAAGGCTGATGAAACATTGGATAAATACAAGGCTTGATTGGTGGCTAAGGGGTTCTCGCAGAGAGAAGGTATTGACTATGAGGAAACCTTGCTCCTACAGCAAAGATGAGCACCATCTGACTTGTCCTAGCCATGGCAGCATAGTTTGGCTAGAAGGTCCACCAGATGGACGTGAAGAGTGCCTTCCTCAATAGAGATTTGGAGGAAGAGGTATACATAACGCAGCCTCCTGGTTTTAAGGTTGCAAGAGAAGCACATAAGGTATGCAAATTGTTGAAGGCTCTTTATGGCCTAAAGCAAGCACCTAGGGCATGGTACTTGAAGTTTGACAAGTATTTGGTTGCACAAGGGTTTCAAAGGAGTCCCTCAGATGCAAATTTGTACGTCAAGAACACTGGCAACGATATCATGCTTCTTGTCATCTATGTGGCTGATATCATCATTTCTAGTAATAGGTTACATTTAATTGAACAAATCAAGTCGAATTTGTGTCAAGCATTTGAGATGACAAACTTGGGTCTCCTACACTATTGTCTAGGTGTTGAAGTTTGGCAGACAAGTGGCAGTATCTTCATTTCTCAATCGAAGTATGCCAGAAGTTTGTTGGAGAAATTCAAGATGGAAGATTGCAAAATCTCATCCACTCCTATGGAGAAGGGCTGAAACTTTCGGCCAAATCAAACTCACTAGTGGTGATTGAGTCTGTGTTTAGGCAACTAGTGGGCAGCCTCATCTATCTTACTGCCACTAGACCTGATCTCAGTTTTGTTGTGAGCTATATTTCTCGTTTCATGACTGCCCCTAAGGCGGAACACTAGGTTGCAGCAAAGCGAGTATTGAGATATGTGAAAGGGACACCTGACTTTGGCATTTTGTACATCAGATGCAAAGATCCTAGGCTGGTTGACTTTACAGATTCAGTTGATGACAGGAAGTCCACTTCTGGGTATGTTTCAGTCTTGGTACAGGCGCAGTCACATGGACAAGCAAGAAGCAGCAGGCTGTAGCTCTTTCCTCAACCAAAGCAGAGTATTGGAGAACAGTTAAGGCAACATGTGAGGCAGTATAGCTTTGAAGGATGCTTGTTGACATGCAGATGTCTCAAGCAGGGCCTTCCCCCTTGTTTTGTGACAATCAAGGGGTACTCAAGCTTGCTAAGAATCCAATCTTCCACAAGCAAACCAAGCATGTTGAACTTCATTGTCATTTCATCTGCCAACTTGTTGAAGATGGATCTGTGATATTGCAGTATGTTCCAACTGAGGATCGAACTGCGGACATTCTCACCGAGTCTCTCAACCCGGACAAATTTGTAAAATTTCGAAATAAGCTTGGTGTAGTTAGTAGGATGACCATTAAGGGAGGGTATTGAAGTATTATTGTAATATTTAATGGTCATCTTAGCTTTTAGTTAGTCAGTAGTTTACTTTCAGTTAGCTTTTAGTAACTTTAAGTTAATTGCTTTAGTTAGCTTTTAGTAACTTTAAGTTAATTACTTTAGTTAACAATTGTTTCCTTTTAAAAACATCGTTCTGTATTTTGTATTATTTAAGGAGTATTCCTCTCCTCTGTAAATAACAAATATCAATTATCATTTCACCTTGATCAACAATTCCCTCTCTCTAACATTGTTATTTGAATTTACAAGTAGTACAGTATGTTCACATAAATTTGTGATTTGTAAATTCTACTCAGTTTTGAGACTTTATAATCATTTTTTTATCAAAGTAGCTTTGATCTTTGTGGGTTTGTGGAGAGTCTATATATGATAGTTATAAGAGTACAACAAGCCCAAATGGAGGAGATGAATGCACGAGTAACAGCACCGGAAAACCAAATGAAGGGAATAATGGAAAATCAACAGTGATTGGGCCAACAATAACAGCAAGTAAAGATGGGCAAGAGTAAACCTCAATAGGTAATTTGATAAAAACTCTAGCCAAGAAAGTTGGCATGCAATAAGGAGAAAGTATGACAAATGAGGAGTTATTGAAAGAGTCATTCGATGCAAAATAATCAAATTCTATTTAAAGTAGAAATTATAAATTTGGTGGAGAAATTGATGTGGAAATATAGGATTCTTGGATTAATCAATTAGAAGTTTATTTAAATGTACACAAAGTTAATGGGCCACAAAGAATTAATTTTACACACCTCAAAATGGAAGGACGCGCTCTTGTATGGTGGGAAAATTATGTAACTAATAGTGAAAGGAGAAAAAAGGTAATTGTACGCCCTTGGGAAGATTTCAAGGAATTGATCCAAAAGAAATTCTATTACATAGGCACAAGCATGATCAAAGAATTAAGTGGATAGTTTTGAAACAAGAAGAAGGGAAAAGTGTGCAAGATTGCACCACAAATTTCCAAAGACAAACCTTGCTAGCCCACATGGACTTGGAAGAAGAGGAAATGATGATCAATTACCTTGGAAAGTGTCGCTCTCACATCAAAAGGAGAGTAGTCACCACCAACCCACAAGAATTTCAAGGAATTGATCAAAATAAAATTTATCTCATAGGCCACAAGTATGATCAAAGAATTGAGAGGATATTTTGAAACAAGAAAATGAGTTAAGTGTAGATGATTACACCACAAAATTGTGAAGACACATTATGTTAGCTGGCATGGACTTGGACGAGGAGGATATGATTATCAAGTACCTTGGAGAGTGCCACTCTCACATCAAAAGGAGAGTTTTCACCACCAACCCACAAGACTTTGATGAAGCATGTGTACAAGCTTACCATGTGGAAAGCACAAAAAACACTACCACCGTCTACAGACAAGAAGGACAAAAGAGGTTGGTTAGAAAACAGAGTGAGGAAGCATCTAAGAAAGGACCGCAACTGTGGTAGACTCCAAGAGAGGACCGTGACCATACTAGTCTCTTTTGACTGTACAGCATGTCCCAAATTTGGAAAGTAAATTGAATGGTTGCTGTTTCACCTTCCAATGCATGCAGGAAAACTTACAGGGCTTGGGGGAACCTTCTTGTTGGCATAAATCTATATAAGGAATTAGAAACTAGCATTTTTTATCATCGGGAGGAAAAATAAAGTTGTATTAATCAAGGAAAATAGGATTCAGCAGTTCATAGGGTTGTATTAATCAAAGGAAAATAGGATTCAGCAGTTCATAGGGTAATAGAAGGGTGAGACAATAGAAATTGCCATTAAAGGAGCAAGGGACAGCTTGTGTCCAAGCAATCTATTCTATTTGGACAATTGCTACTTTTAATATAGATAATAAGGTATCTGCAACTACCATTAATGCTGGTTTTCTCTTTTTGGAGGGTTTCCAGGATAAAACTCCGAGTTCTTGTGTGGAATTCTTTAACTGCCGCATGTTTTCTTCTTACGTTTGATTAACAATTCCCTCTCTCTAACACTGTCATTTGAATTTACAAGTAGTACAATATGTTGACAAAAAAATAGGCTTGTAAATTCTACCTAATTTTGAGAGTTTAAGGATCAACCAGCAGGACCAATTTTTTGACAGATGTGTATTGCTGGCAAGGACATCAGACATTTTGCCACATCCTTCTAGACTCAACTCTTCTTTATTTTGCATTTAAAATGTTTTATCCTGCCCTATTTGTAAACCTCACTAACCTCGACACCCCCTTCCCACACCCACCACCAACCCTCCAACAATGGATACATGTATCACACACTTGTTTTTCACACCACAATGATGCATTTTTTTTTTAAACTATTTTCAGTTTCTAATTAAGGTATGAATTTCATCCTACATGTCATTCTGTATATTTTATTTGACATTTCCTTCTTGGTTGGGTAAACTCTCCCGATGCATCTCAATCAGCAAGGCCAGTTTACTCTTGCGCTTGACCATGAGGTCAAAACTTATGGTGTACAAACTTGAACATCATATACATAAGGTAAAGTGAAAAGGTCCACTTAGGGGGTGCTCATATTTTATCTATACAACAAAAAAAAATCCAGCAAACTCTTATATACCAAGTTGTCATGTCAGCTGGGCAAGGACCTAAAAATCTTGTATACTTATAATTAGTACCTATCATTAATTCATAATAAAAACCTGCAAACTCTGTAAAACTATTTTTTATTAACTTAAATGGCATCATATAATTTCCATGTCTCCATAGGATATATGGTGCCATGTGATATTTTTGGTTTGTCTGTTACAAAATCATGCAAATTTTCATACATGTGTTATTATTTATAGGAATGGCACCATATTTCCCAGTTTTTTTCAGTCAACCCTTTCCCCAATTTCCTCACCTTGCAATTTGCATCAAAATTTCTACCCAGATACCAAACAAAAAGTTCAAAAAAACTCTGCAGTTCCTAACTTAGATGATCTACTTATCGGCATGTCAAATTTATTGCCATAGATCCCACCTTTAAAACCCATCAAGAGAATCGTGGCCCCATGATTGTTTTTAAGGGTAATTAACAATAAAATCGTGCAAATTTCTCTGCAATATTATTTTTACTTAGATTTTAAGGCACATAGCACCATATGGTTTCCACATATGCATAGGGCAAATGAAATTGTTCAAACTCTCCAAATATTCATATTAACTAATTATTTAGAGTACATGGCACCACACGATTTTCGTCGGGTAAACAGCACCATATGATTGCAAGGGCACTTCATTACAAAAGCGTGAAAATTCCTTCTATAGCATTCACTTTGCATGATTTTTAATTTAACTATTTCCACATAGGGTAAACGGGTCCGCGTAATTTTTAGGGTAAACTTACAATAAAATAGTACTCATTTCCCTAATAGTTAGGATTCGATAGCGCCATATGAATTTTTACATTTTTTGAAAAATGATGCCGTCAATAATCATACATGGCAAATTCTGTCAAACTCTCAAGAGAAATCTCATCACAAACCCTCAAGACACCCTGTATACTCCAAAATTACATAGATCACCTACTAACTATGCCAAATTGGATGCCACGTGGCATAGTTTCGAACCCCAGAGAAGTAACGATGAAGTAAATCAAAAATAACTAAGCTGCAGCCCCAATTTACGCCATTTAACTCAAAACCTACGTTTTTGTTTACTGTAAATAGAAATTAGAGATCCAGAGAAAAGGATCTATGATAAATACAATGGTCGAGCTAAATTACCGAATAAAAATAAAAAGGAGAAGAAGAGAAGACGCATAATTGATAATATTTACCGAGAAGGGGTTAACTTCTTCTTCTTCGAAAGGATTTGGATCACCACGACGCGCCATTGACGATGGACCTGCTTTGGCCTTTGTATAATTTGTCGCAGAACTATACTGTCATTCACTGCATTTAATTTGCCTTTGAATGCTGCAGTAGTCCAACAAAAATAAGCATAACTTTCCTCCGTATCTTCCTGCCCAATTCTCGATTCGGTTTTTTAACTTTAATTAATATATAATTACATGTGATGTTTCTTACCTGGGTGCTTTCATTGTTGATAGGTGTATTGCAACCTCCAATACCTTTTTGAAAGCGAAATTTACCTCAACACACGCTATGGAAATAAAACAAATTTTTAATGTTAAATATTTTTTAAAGATTATATATTAAAATTAAGAGTTATACAAGATTGTAGTCAATTTTTTTGAGTAGTGTGAATTAATAGAATTTATGATGCTTATAATGGTTAGTTTATTTTCAAGTTATGGAATAGTGTGAATGTTAAATTGTGGTGTTGTGAATTTTGATTTTGTTTTTCTTTTTAGATATGATGTTAAAGATATATTTTGGTTAGAATTTGGGATGTGATTACTTCCACCTATTTTTCTCACATGCATCTACATTTTTTTTGTAATATAATGTATTTTAAATGACTTGTATAGTTAACACATACAATTTATTTTTTAAATATTAGTGATAGAGAATTATGCTTCAAAGTCAAATCAATTAAATTTTCTAATAACTTTGAAATGTAAATATATTTTGAAAAATTGAAAAATTTGTGTTTTTATCATATGATTATATTGTATATTTTTTATTAAAATTAAAATAAAAGATTATGAAATATTATATAAAAAAAATAAAATTAAATATTTAGTTTAATAGATTAGGAAAACATTTGTATTTGATGTAATAGAATATGAAATATAAAATTATTATAAAATAGCAAATCAATCATTTAAATAAACTCAATATATCTTTAATTAAAATTAAAATAAAAGATTATGTATAAAATTTTTTTTTTTAAATATTTAGTTTAATAGATTAGGAAAACATTTGTATTTGATGTAATAGAATATGAAATAAAAAATTATTATAAAACAACAAATCAATCATTTAAATAAACTAGATATACCTTTAAAAATAATTGATTTAATGATATATCAAAAATTATTTTTCTATAAATATTATTTTATTTTAAATTTAAAAATAATCATTTACTAGTTTACTATTTCTTCTTTCAAATTCAAATTTCCATTTTCATTGAAAAATGTGATTTTGGAGTTTCTTTAATGTCGATTTTTATTATTCTCTTAAGTTTTGGATTTTTTTAAATTGAAATGTTTTTATTCAAAAATTAAATATTTAAATTTAATTAAATTTAACCAAGAAGCATATAGATACATAAAATTCGTCACTAATTTAAAAAAGATATTTTGAAAAAGTATTTGGGCACCAACATGACTAACAATAATAACAAGCACTATCTTGTGGAGGGTTTAACCTCTTATCAAATTGAAACTATGCTACCATCTTCAATGACAAATATTTGCGTGTTGTATGAATGCACTAAAAGGATAACTTGTAAAGAAGGGTTGGCTTAGAAATGGCAGTCTTAATGGAAGCAATATATAAGGGTGGGGAAATAATAGGTGTAAGAAAATAGTGAGGGGCAAAAGATGAACTCAAACAAGGATATGATACAATCATCCTATTACATAAAAGGTCATCATATTGAAAAAAGAATATCTCATAAACAACCAAGTACCACAAAAAACTAATAAACCTACAAACAAAGAGGTTGTTGTGAATATAAAAGGGTAGAATACTACTAAAAATGGTATCTAAGATAAAAAAATATTATGAACAAAAAGGGTTTGATTGCATACAATGTAGACCTGTGCCTGAAAGGTTCCCAACCCGAATCTGATCCAGTTTTTTGAGTTTGATTTCTGACTTGACTTTGATCAGCAAATAGGGAATTTATTTTTTTTGTTTGTTTTTGTTGTTTTATGAGTTTTTTTTGTGATTTTGGTGGTTTTTTTATTTTTTTGAGGTTTTGTGCTTGATAAGAGCAAAAAAAAAAGATGTTAAGGAACATAAATGACTGAAATAAAATTACAAATTCTAACTTCCCTAGGACAACAAATGTAATTTTTAGAATTAAAGAAATTGAACCACCGATTACATGAAATTTGCATACCTGAAAGCCAACACTCAATTTATTGAATATCTAAATTGTTGAAACCATAACATGTACAAAAAGATCAGATAGAAAATTTGATTTGCTCCTCAGTGGTCTGGAAAACCTAATTTCCAGCTAGGGTTTGATTGAAAATGACTCCCAAATCGTACATCCAGCTAGTTAATACATTGAAATAGTGATATTTGTTGATAAGAAGTCCAAATCTATAATTATCTTTCGATAACTCACTATTGCAATCAATTCTAAATGCAAATTAACTAGTAATGAAGTCTAATGATGCCCAAATGGAAACCCGGTGTAGATTTCCCTGTTTGGTGAATTGGGTTTTTGCCCAATTCACTATCAGCCAAGGGATTTCATCCTCAAAAGACCTATATGCTACTGAAACCCTCTTCCAAGAGCTCAAACCTTCAATTACTTTTATCAAAATGAGAATAGAATGCCCAAAAATGAGCCCAACACATTGTTTTATAACCTCCCATGAGTTTTTTTATAAAAAGCAATAAAATAATAACTTGAGTGTCTTTCCTCATCAAAAGAAGGGGCCACTTTTTAAAAACAACTTTGAGTTACTAGGATGGGGGCACTTTTCACTATTCCCTTATAATTTTTGTTACTATTCACTTTTTACTATTCCATTAAAGCAAACTTTAATATTCCAATATATCCCTGGATTCATCAACTGAGCTCCAAACTGAAAGGCTCGTAAAGCTCCCAGCTAAACTCTATAGCCTTCAGTTGGGTCCCCTAACCATTATGCTGACCAACGAGAATCCTAATAGTAGGCCAACCTCCACTATAGTTTGAGTTGCCTAAGGAAGGGGCATTACAGTCCTCCCTTCACGGGATTGTGTGTCTTCAAGCAATCATATGCCAGTTTGTTGCTCCACTCTAATATACATGCCATATAACCATAACTCCTAAAGCAACTCACCATGATTACTGAGTACCAATGCACCATCCATGTCAATACCTGTATCCCAAATCGTCCTACCCATTCGGCTATAGATACCCATCATAATACAAGCAACACATACCATCCACATGTAAGAGGAGGCCATCAAAAAGACATGGAAATCAACTCCCATATGCACATGAAACAACTCATTAGGCCCCCAAATATTGTCGTAACTCAGGTCTAAAGAGAGAACGAAGTCATACAGGTCATCATACATGTCAAAGAAACCCATGTAATACTCCCTGTTGACCCCGTGAATGTGCTTCCAAGTAGGACAGCTACTATCCCATAATGAATTAATGGGGATGAAGTCAACAACCAACAAATAGAAAGTTTTCATACTATAACAAATCGGTGACATAACCATAGATGAGCTATGGATGCCTTCAACACCCATCCAAGGCAACTTTTAAGTGGTTGGTCGACTATGAGTGTTATCACCAAAATCAACAATCAAAAATTTTGAAGTCCCCATTCTATTATCCAAATGACATGTCTCATCAACTTCCCTAGTGAGTAGGGGTGTAAGTGGATCAAAGAAGCCATCAACACTAAATGTCACAAGGCTGAAAAATTCCTCATTGTATGATTCTTCAATTTGTTCAAATCCTACACCATTTACGTTGTGCCCTAGGAATAGTTGTTACACAAGATTGATTTTTTGTCTGATGTAAGAAGTGATTGTGCCTACTCAAAAGTAGACAAGGATAAGCAATCTTCTTTCCTCGTTTCCCTCTGATTGGATAGCCATGCCTCTAACTCTACCCATTTGTAAGTGGTTTGTTCTTATCAACTCCAAAACCTCTTTGAAGGAATGCAAATGTGGATAAGAAATACCATGCTTTATTCCTTTTTGTCTTTCCTCACTTCGGCCTATCCAATTGATATCTTTTTGTAGTTGCCCTCTATCCTTCTTATCTTATTGTCATGGAACAGAATAATAGTATGCAATTTGTATTTATGATTTGTGTCATTCCAAGTGTATAGAGATAGGATACTATCACTAGTTTTGCCTTCAACCGATACATAGTCATTTCCATCATCATAAATTGTTCTAAACATTGTTGTATCAAAATTGAAATCACACATCTCCATACCCAATAATGAAGAATCACAATCAAACCATGGAGAATAGTCTATCCAACAATCCACATACTCCCATATGGAATCCTCATCAATATAAAATTGTGTCAACTCAATGGTTTGACCCAGCCTATCAAAAGGAACCAATGTACCTTGTAGATCTAAATTATATCCATCTACATTGCCACATGCATGCATGTCATCAATGATTAGCCCATGATGATCAAACAAAGTTGATTGCCTCATTCCTTTTACCATCTCTAGATGTTGTTTTGATTGGCCATCAATTAGCTTAGCTTTCTTTGCTCTCGCTAGCCAAATGTTACACTTCTCTTGTGTCTTTTCCACATCCTCAAAGGTCTAGTATACAAAATCAGATTGTGTAGTGTCATGTTTTTCAACATAATTACCATAACTAGCACTCCAGTTTTGTATGCCATCATTAGTAGACCACAAGTAACTATCATCCAAAGGTGCCAGCATGTCTATTTCATGAGAATGCAAAACCATAGGAATGTTGTCCTCAAATAGATTAGGTATAATGTCATGCCAATCCTTAAATTTTTCATCAATTTCAACGTTCAAATGCTTACCATCAAATGTTGGTTCAATACAAGCCTCCTCACATGCAAATGATAGGTCTTCATGAAGCACATCATGACCCAAAGCTATCATTGATTTGGTTGCTATTTGAGGAAGCAAGATATACTTGAGGGCTTTCATAATCACTTGTTTCCCATCATGTATGAAACTCAACTCTATTTCTTATAAATCTTGGATCACCCTTTGTAAAGAATGTAGCCATTGCATACCAAGTACAATTTCATTGCCCTTCGAATCAAGTACATAAAATTCATCACAAAGTGTATACTCATTAAAGATAATGCTAAGCTTACTTACTTTCTTCTTGCAAAGAATAGTAAATCCACTTGCTATAGTCACATCAAATCCCTCAAAATCTTCACAATGCAAGCCTCTTTTCTTTACCAAACCATCATCAATGTAGTTATGTGTAGCTCCAATCGCATTGTGATATTTGTCCTCCATATGCTCAATCTCCTCACTAACCAAAATGATTGGATCCTCACATGGGATCACTGAGTGTAGTGTCTCAGTCATCTCATGATCATCAATGTGTGAAAGACAAGAAGCAACATGCTTGTGTGTGAAGCCCTCATAGATCTTTATCCTCTCTTCCCTTATGGGTGGAAGGTCATCAACTAAATGTGTTCCCAACTAAAGAGTATGGGCATCATGGTTGTGAGTTAACTTCTCTTTCATGGTCCTCGATGCAATTGGGAAGAGGTGATCTCTATCTGTAAGAAGGTGCACATAGTTGTATTTCCTCTTGATCAAAGCTTCTTGCAACACTTCGCAATCCTGGGGCCTATTTTCCCCAAAAAAATCTACCACCATCTCATAAATGTGATCAAAATGGGATAAGGTTGCCATGATCATATCCTTCTTCACTTTCAGTTGATTCATCAAGGGACGTGAATGATAGGACTTGCCTTCCTCATGCAAGATCTTAGCTATACCATCATGTTCATCATCATATTCAAACAAGGGATTATCATGATAAGAGTGAATTGGAATCATATCAATAAACTCATGCCTTTCTACATATGCTAATATAGGATATTGGCAAAATGAATTTCCCGTCACATCCTTATATTCCCACTTAGCATGACTAGGATCGTGATCTCCACAATCTTCATTAGATTTGAACTCACATGAGGATGCTATACTACTGTTCAAACTTAGAAAATTTGAATGTTGATCATACCTTTCCAAGGTGCCTTGGTTTTCTTCTCTTGCTTCTCTCTTCATAGTGGGTGACTCCTCAAGAATGTTGGTCTAGGAGTAGCGAGTTGAATATAATATGTCTCCTTAACTGGTTTAGGTGTCCCAAACCTGCTAGATGCTTCCATCTCCATGGCATCTTTGCTTTTATATTCCCACCAACTCCATGGTGTAAGGTTTATGTTGGACCACACATTTTCAAAGTGGAGTATCTTCCCATTTGGCAACCTCCTAGTCTCTAAGAACAACTCTTCAATGCAACGAATCTCAAACATCCTCATCAAATGCTCTTCGATTGTAAACATGTGTATAAATTAGGGGAGCCAAGGTTATTATAGGCTGCCATACCCTCTACAACATTGGGAAATATGATCTCTCCTTCATGTTTCTTGACGGTCAGGGATCCACAAGTTGTTTCATCATCATCAACCAATGGATGTGATGTCAAGGTACATAGAGACTCCTTCTCAAGTGGTTTATCTTCATGCTCAACATGAAAACCATGTGATTCTTCTTCCTCCAAGCTATGGTCTTCACATGATGACTAATTTTGCTCTTCTTATCCTCATAGGTAGGCTGAAACACATCTTTGTTCTCTTCTTCCACCATAGGGTTTTCATAAGCTGACTGATTTTTGTTCTCCTTAGGATGCAAATCAAATGGTAACACATCTTCTTTCCTTTCTTTTGCATACCCTACAAGTGGTTGATCCACTATGGTGTCTTCTTCAACTTCATGGTCCGTATGAATGTCAATACCTTCATCCATCCTAGGGCTTCCACATGACTGAATTTTGTCTTTATCATGAACATGGATAGGCTGAAACAAATCTTCTTTCTTTTCTTGTTCTTGCACATTTAACTCTTCACCTTTCCCAGTGCTTTCTTTATTATGCTTTGATATTTTGTTCTTTTTTTGTTGTTGATATGGACTTGAAAAATTCAAGTCATCTTCATCCTCATTTAGTATACCCAAAAATTATGGAAAGGAAAGGATGTCTTGTATCTTTTTAGGAAGGGAGCGATACTTATGGTAGTTGCTCATAATTGCATCATGTGTTGTCATGGCATGAAGTCTCTTACTTGTACTTGTAGCTAGAGAAGAAACCTTAGAGTGCCCAATTTTCCTTGAAAGTGAATCATCTAAACACTACAATTTACGATTGATCTGTTGTTGTGTTTGTTCAAGGTCTTTCATTATTTTCTCCAGACTAGGTACCTTTTCCTTCTTTGGTAGAGCAGGAAGGAATGTAGGTAACAATATTCCATCCTTAATTCTAGCCATGAAACTAACTTGTTGTCCAAACTGAAAAGCAACCTAAATTGTAGTGTATCAAACTGATTTCACCCAATAGGCTAGCAGGATTGTGGCTCTGCTACCACTGAAAGGTTCCCAACCCAAATCTAATCCAATTTTCTAAATTTGATTTTTTATTTGACTTTGACTAACGAATAGGGAATTTGTATTTTTTGTGATTTTGGCGGTTTTCTAATTTTTTTGAGGTTTTGTGCTTGATAAGAGTGAAAAAGAACTTGATGCTAAGGAACATAAATGACTGAAATTTGCATGAAATTGAACCACCGATTAAGCTAGTTTCATAAGGTCAATATTGGATTTGTGAACTCCAGGCCTCTACCCACCTCACTAACACCTCATAAACATAAAATATGGTCTACACAGGCCTACTAAACCATTTTCCATCCTTACCCATTAACCTTTCTTCAAACCCTAACCTTTAGGCATCACTTTTGCACAAAATAATGAGATTTTTCACCTAGGGCATCATCCAACTCATGCAATTTGCCTTCCCATGTACCTGCAAACACAACCAACTTGAAAAAAATGCTAATCTAACCCATTCCACTTATTTACAAATATCTCCATCTATGGAATGGCTATTTATTCCACTTTTAGGTTATCAAACCCTTAAAATGAGGGTTTCGGGACAATTACAGTAAAATGACACTAAAAGGCTTTAATCTTAATGAAATCTCCTCAAATCAAGTTTATTTGAAAGCTAACACACTATCCTATCAAATCCAATCAATATTATGACCTAATGATGTTGTACAGGATGTACAATGCTTGCAAACAATAGGAAAAAATGTTGAATCTACAGGAAAGCAGGGTACTTTATTCAAAATTTCTTAAGATACAATGTCCTCTCCTCTTTCTCACCTTTTCAAGGCTCTTTAAACACATTATATCAGTTATCTTAACTTCCCCTTGAGCTTCTAATAACCAAACATATTCCACTTCTTGCATGTTTGCATTTTTGACACTATTTGCAAGATTTTGCGTCATTTGACAACTTGACCCCATAATCACCTAAAAACCTAATCAAATGACTCAAATGCATTAGACATGGTCCAAATATGACCTCATTACAAACAAAACACAACCAAAGCTCAAAATTTACAAAGTTGCCTCATGGAGGCATGAAATTCACATGGTGGGCCCTGCACCAAAAGTCAATCCTACCTTTGGGAGATCTTTTTTCCTAATGAAATTAGAAGAAAAATAGACACATCACCTTCCTTCTAGGTTCCATTCTACTTAACCTATTTTTATTTCATTTCAATTAGGCATTAGAGGAAGCTCGACAATAACAAAGATACATACCAAGGAGCTCCGATTTAAATAGAGACTAGACAAACTAATGATAGAAAAGTCAGAGATTCTCCAAATGGTCCAAGCCGAGATAAAGGATTCCACAGAGAAAGCATATCAACAATTGTGATAGAAAGAAGCAAAATATAAAGTGGTTTCTTTGGAACAAGAATAGTCTTCACAACCTCTACAATCAGAAACGCCTTCATCCTCCACAACTTTATCTATGTAGTCCTTTAAAAAATTCTTGGTGAGATAAAAGAAAATCTAGCTAGTGGCATCTTTGTAGTTGCTTCAACTTGTGTTGGTGGGATCATAGGTGGACATTGGGAGCATCTCACCTCTGCATAAGTTTCAATTAGGAGATGTCCTACAACAAACTACAAAAGAGGAGATCTTGAAACATCATGTGGAAAGCTCTGATTATTTAGAGGAAATGGTAAAGGATATACAAAGAAAATTCTCTTAGCTACAAGGGGACTCATCCAAAACCTTGGTGGTGTAATTGAAAATTTTGATAGATGGGGTGATTAAGGATACCCAATTATAAAAGAAGACTATGAGACAATAAATTCAAGTAGAGCACCAAAAGATACAAATGGATGAAGAAAGACAAAAATGTGCTACCACACATTCTACCCTGGAGTCACATATCAACACATTAAAGAACACAAAAGGGGACTCATCCCAACCCTTGATAGTGCAACTAAAATTTTTGATAGATGGGGTAATTGAGGATACCCAATACAAAAGAAGACTATGAGACAAAAAATTCAAATAGGACACCAAAAGATAAAAATGGATGAAGAAAGAAAGAAATGTGTTATCACGCATTTTTCCCTGGATTCACAAATCAACACATTGAAGAACATAGAAGGGGACCTCAATGCCCTATACTAATTTTGTCTAGAATGGCCAACAATGACAACCCCAATCAAGACATAAATGGATCAGTTGGAAATATATATTTAATTCAAAGAGCAACGACTTATGATGCCCTACAAGATATGGATGGCCAATTTTGGGTGGATTCTAATAGAAACACTACATGGGCAGTTTCAACAACTTCAAGATCAGAGGGATAAAAGAAGACATAGATTTCATCAACTCAGAGAGGTGGTAAGTTTAAGGTCAGAACGCATTACCGGAGTCCTCCAGGAAGCACACCAACTAGAATAGAAAATCCAAATCCCAAGCACACTTTCAGAGGCAGAGCGATTGCTACTACAACTTCAAGTTCAAACCCATCAACTACAATTGGCCAAAACCCAGCGGGAGAACACTTTTTCCAAACTGAAAGAGATATATAAGGACATTCTCCTTATGGAGTAGAGTTGACTTGAGGATAACTCAACGTTTTGAAAGGGGGATGATGTTGGCAGGAAAGGGCAACAGTTCAAACATCACCAAGCAAATCCTACCACATGTTGCCATAAAGAGCTTGCAAAGTATAAGATTCAAGAGATACCATCTAGGATAGGGTAGGATAGATGGGCCACATCTCATCTCATAGATATATGTATAAGTAAAGATATGTATAACATAAAAGGAGGGAAAATTTAGTAGAAGGAAAATAGGAGAAGATAAGGAATAGGATAAAAACATACAATAGAATATATACAGAGTATAGGGGAAGATATATGATAAATTTATATATGTTGTAAAAGGAGATATAACGAGATGTGAATGCATTTAATTGATATTAATAATATAGTGATACCGAAATTCTATCTATATTGTGTTGTCTGATATTTTGTTATATATGGTTAAGTAGTTGATCTTTTGTCTAAATCAAACCATTGCTCCCTTTATATGACTAAGTCTAGGATATAAACTACAACGCTCAGAAAGTACTTGAGGATCAAAACTTCGGTCTATGTTCCCCAATTTTCTTGCTAACATTAACATTTAAATGTGAAATCATTTAAATAATAAATTGTTTTCCCAAAATTAGTAGGGTTTAAATTTATTCATTTTTTCTATGCAAAATGTATTAGCAATATTAAAATTTTATAATCATTTACTAACTTTTTCTATAATTCTATTGAATTATCCACATAAAAAAATCTTCTATTAAGATTTGGGTTCAATGTTTTGCCACTAATACCTCCTACATGCTCCAATTTTCATTTCCAAAACTCTTTTTCTTCATAATTTCAATGAGATTCTATAATTTCTTTATTGACCATCTTCTATAATACTTTCTTTCTTAAAACATTCTTAACTGTGATCTTCAAATCTTCAAAACCACTTCCATAAAAAATTAGTAAACCTCTTATTCATAGAATCCAGAAGATTAAAAGAAAGACAACCTATAAATAAATGAATTAAAACAAAATTTAACAATTTGATTTTCGAATCTGATCTAATTGAAAAAAACAGCCTAACACCACCCCCAACTCTTCAACGCCGAAACCCTATCTCTGATACCATCAAATAATATACAGTTGTAATTAAAACAGTCAACAAATAACAAAGTATCAACAGAGCAACAGAAATCTAACAAACAAATGTAAATTTAGCTTCGATGTTATCATTCTTCAATGGACAGTAGTTACATACTTATAAATTGGATTTTAACATTCTACAACGATCTAGAAAGTTCAGCATTTGAGAAAAAACTACATCCATCTAGCATGCTAGTTTGTCATTTTCTATATTCTATTTTTTCTTTTTCTTGAAATTTCAGCACTCATCTAATCAATATTACTTTCACTAGAATTGGTGGTTTTTCGGTTGGCTTTTTCCCCGGGCTTTTTCCTGTTGTGTTTTTTAAGACTTTTTAAATGCCTATCATGCACTATCATTGTTGAAAACTGATTTTTTTTTTTCTCGATCCTTGCTGATCATGCTTTCAATTGAAATTTATATCAAGTTTAGTTGTCAATTTCATTTCTTCATGTATTTTACCGTGAACCTCCCAATATGCTTCTAAAACTCGCCTACAATGAGAATCATCCCCAATCATATAAATACAGTTTTAGTCAGTTAATTACAGGAGGCTTAATCTAAATTTAAAAATTTGCCATCTAGCTTTTAAAATAATATCTTTTAGGGTATCAGCACAGCTTGCATTTGCAGTTGCCTTCACGAGGGAATCATAATATTAATGTGAATACTCTGTAATGATTACTAGCTAGGCGTGAATATGGAGGGAATCATAATCAGAAACAGTGAGAGATAAAGTAAACATAGTTTTTATAATTGTACAGCTTGATCACATTTAAAGCTTGTTCTTACAAGAATTATAATTTGTCAACTCCGGTTAAGGTGACAATTGAAATAGAAATTAAAAAAGGTGTCTTGAATGTTGCTATGCAAGAAAGAAGAAAATAAATATGAAGAATGTGACATCAATCTGCTGCACTGTATCATGTATGTAGAACTGATGAAACCGTAGGAAATCCTCTTTATCCAAATGGGTTTCCATTGACTCAAATTTAAAGAAAGAACTATTTTTATTTGAATTCTTCATACAGAGATAGTAGAAAGTTCAAGCAGGAAATTGTTGCTGAATATCATTTAATTAAATGATTTATTTTTCTGCATAGAGTAGATGGGTTCTAGGAAAATTCACTGCCAGCAATTTATCAAGTCATGAAAAATTCACTAATCGAAAATTCACTACCAACAATTCACTAATATTTTTTAATATATATTTCGAAAACATTGATTTTTTAATATATATTCTCAAAATTTTGATTTTCTCTACGATGAATTTGCCTATACTGAATAGATGTGTTGAAAAATGAGCCATTCAAATCGAGATAGTCATCCAAAGAGCTAGTAGCTCAATGATAAAACATCCCAATAATTAATGAAAGATCAAAAATAAAACTTCCAACTGATTCATAAAAAAATTAATAAAATAACATCAAATTAAATTTCAAAATATCAAATGATATATTTAACTGGATTCCTTTGAACAACATGCAAAAACATGAACTGGTCTTTAATTTCAATTAACAAGACATAATCCCTGAATATGAACATGATACTTTCATCTAAAATGAAAAGCTTCTAATTTGTACATCATGGATACTGAACTTCTTATATGTATGTGTATGTAAAAAAGAAGTAAAACTAACTAGATATCACTTGGGATATTTGAGCCTGTTATTATTCATCCAGACCTTAAGCACCTGCCTTCTCACTCCCATCTCTTCACATAAACATTGCACAGCTGCATCATCCTCGTTAGGCATTTTCCATTCCACACTGTGTGCAAATTGAAGCATCTTGGCCTTCTGCTCTTGTGAAAACTTGGTCTTAAATCTCTTGTTCTTGGAAGATGAGGAACAGCATATATGAAGGCCTTGTTGATCCTCTTCCTTGGAGTTCATGGTAAATGGAGGCAGGACCGAGGTCACTGCAGCAGGTACCATATGATCATGGTGGTAGTAATTGCAGGGCTGATAATAATATTCTCCTCCTCTTCCTCCTTCTCCTGGCTGATAATAATATCCTCCTCCTCCTCTTCCTTCTTCTCCTTCTTCTCCTTTCTTATGAAAATTTCGGTGACAGTGACATGCAGCACATTTTAGAGCTGCCTCAGTGCTTGCCATGAATTCTCCACAGCCATCAGTAGCATGCATTCCTAAACCTGCAGCATGATTCTTCATGCACTCTCTGTATGCCACACCTTTCTCCATTGCCATGATAAGCCTTGCAGTCTGTATCATAAATTTCCCTTCAAGCTAATCTCTAGTTTACTCAGCCTGGCTGAATCATCTACCTACTTCTGAACTTCACACATAGTATATGAAGCAGCCTAACTAACTAAAACCATAAGACCATGATGGTGCAAGAAAGACCCTGTTATACTAATCCTAACTTGTCTAGAAAAGTTTCATTCGTTCCTTCATAATCTCATTGTATTTAAAATCATCTGGACTTCATTTATGCACGTGAACTGCCAGATTTTGTCTTAAACCCAAGAATTAAACTAATGACAGTGCTTGTTTGGCGTATCACAATAAGATCATGTATAGTAATATTAAACAAGATAAAATCTCCTCGTGAGTACGGCTTTTGGTCTTTGCCATTATAAATCATACGCTAATCCGCCTCAAATCTTCTATTAACTTTTATTATTATTTAGTTAAGATATCATTAAATCTAGTAGTATTTTGATATAGCTCTTCACGCCCACTATGTTATTTTAAACGTGATCTTATGCAATCAAGTAAATTGTTATATTCCATATCATTCTTATGGTGCTGGCACACACTTCATAGAAACACCACCCATCAATGGGCATATCAGCTCACCTTCACAAACTTATTCGCATGAGGAATTTGTTGCAGGGAATGAAATCCCTTGGTTTATTAAATAAATGAAAACATTAAGCATTTAGTTCATTTAAATTTAATTAAGGTAGAATTGAATAATTTTAATAAATATTTAGAAATTAAATAAGGGGATAGGTGTACTTAATTTTGGAAATAATGATGAAGAATTAATGTTAATGTCAAGTACATAAAATCAATGTTCACATTATGATATATGGTTTAAGTTGTGCAATTTCAAGAACATATGTGGGTCGAATCTAAGTACATTGGAATATGAGGGTTGAACCATAGTGCCATGGGAATGTCTTAATGCATGGGGTGATCTATGAACTATGAGAATAATTTGATAGAAACTTGTAGCATCAATTTGTTTGCCTTTTCTATTTGATTGTGTCAAAGAAGTGTTTGCAAACTATCTTTATGGCTTTGAGAAAATGATTGAAGATAACATGTACATAGACTTGCAAATGACCTATGTGACTATGATGAAAATTAAGATTTCTTTGTCCTTAGAAACAAAATGTGTTCTATTGATTTTCTCCTTGATCCAACATATTATTTATCAATATCTAGGTGTGTATAAATGACACACTAAATTTCTTTAAATATCAAGACATAACAATAATTCATAAAAATGTGTGTCAATTCAACTCATAATGGCTAGTGAAAAGGGGTAGAAATTTTGTAATTCAAATTTGAGTGTTTGTATTTTGGGGCCAATCCTAAGCTATTGAGGCAATCAAGATTGACCCAAGACAAGAAAGTACTAGTTTCAAGGTAATAAATGAATGTGTAGACGTGGGTACAAATGTAGGTTAATAAATGATTAAATGGCAAACATATGGGAATGTGCATATTAAATAGGGATAGAATAAGTTCAAATGCACAAAAATAGATGCAAATAAGGATGAAGTAGATAAGGACTTGGTATTGGGTTGTGAACCAAACGTATCACAAGAGCATGCCACTTATCAATATATATTTGTATCAATATATTCCATCAAAATGGACCCAAAACAAAATTAGAATGGACATAATTTCACCAATACATTTTCCCCCATTCCCCCCACTTTAAGGTGCATGCAAATCTAATATGAGTGTGCATTTCAAATATATGACCATTCATAGTCATGCATGAAAAAGAAATATTCAAACATTTTACAAGGTTATTTGGTCCATGCAAAGTAATGGAGCATTCTTATATTATTTTTATGTTCTCCCTAACATGAATGTTCTATAGAAACATGCAAAATAGAGAAAATATAAGCAATGAGTAGTTTCTATCACACAAGTGAAATAGGCATAAATAGCAATTAATTTCAATGATATATGAAAAGTGAAACATATAGAAAAAGAGAGGTTAAAAATGTACACATGTATAAAAGTGATATGAAAATGTTCTACATGGTATGTAATAAGGATTATGTGATGTGATATAGAATTTTTGATATAACCACGTAGCTCTACTCGATTGTAGAAAACTATCATTTACTTGATTGCACATAGTAGTTTATTATATCATCATTGGCTTCCTAAAAACTTCAATACAAAATGCAATGGGGACCATTGATCTTCAAGAAAATACATATGATCTAAGCACAAACTTGCACATAAAACCATTAAAAATACTTATAATTTTGTATCCCTTTTACAACCACTTCATTTTAACCTTTCACATAGACACATATCTAGTAGTACTACTTTACATATAGCCACATAAGAATCAACCTTACTATTTTCCCACTTATACACTCAAGAATTATTTGTGTAAATTTTTTTAGCTTCCTCAAAGCCTCTTCAAGAATCATGATTCACATATGCATTATAATTCTCTACATTATGTGTTGTTATACACGAGTCTCCATGTTATGTATCATAACATGTTTTTGCTCATGTTTTTCCTTTACAACTTCCTAATGGACCATAAGTATACAACACATGGAATATCAACATCTACATGTGTAGAGAAGGGGGACCCATCACCCTTGGGGCTCCAGGTAATGAAAGAGTCTTAAGGAATGGGCTGCCCTAAACTACCTCAAGTTTGCTAAACAGTTTGAAAAGGACAAGGTACTAAGGCTGAAAAGGAAGGAAAAATAACTTACCGCTTTTCTTTTGCTAAAACTGGATGCTCATAGTGTTAGAAGAGCTAGTTTTGAAGGTTCGACATGTTGCCTAGACAACTCATTGTCTAAGGATGACATCACAGATCTCAAACTCCAGCACAGCACGCTGGCGTCCGTACAAACAATTTGTTTAGAATATAGGCAAAAACATCAGGAAACCTACTAACTACCTAACTATGTGATGTTTTATACTTCGACAAAGAATAAAAAAGGTACAAAAAAAAATATGACAAAAGAAGACTAAGAAATAAACTATTGTAGAAATGATAAGGAGGGTGATAAAACATACCTTTTCACCCACAAGTTGATTCTTCTAGTAGCTCCACTAGAAAACACCTGTACACATGGAAATGGGGAAAATGTTGGAGCTATTTTAGAGGACTGCCTCAATTAGTCCCCCATTTTAGTGTTCCCACCTCCATAGATAGATAGATAGCTACCAAGTGTAGAAATCGATAAAGAAAGTAGAAGCAAAGTAGAGAGAACGAACAACTATTATACTACTCAATCAACAAGATGATGCAAAGAGAAAACAATAATGTGCAGTATCACCTTTGTAGTTATGAGCACTCAAGGCAAGTAGTGGAAGGAAGAATCTTGAGAATCTTCCAATGGTGGAATTGTAGTAGCAAAAACGTAATGTAGGAACCAAAACCAGTAGCTTGCAACCAAGAAGTGGTGTAAAAGTTGTAGAATGAACTTAGAATGCAAGAGAAAGTGAATAGAATGAAAATTGAGCAAGAGAGAGTCCAAGAGAGTGAACAAATGTGAAAGAATGGATTTGAACTATAAAAAGGGAGGCAAAAGAACCATTTTTTATTGATCAAGGACGTAAGAGACATTATGCTTCATGACCATTGAGAAACATAACATTCATGTGGATTCTAGAGGCAAGAATCTTGTCAAGACAACAACGTGGTGCATAGATGTTTGCACGGTGTGCATGCGTCCCCACATAGATTCCTCCATTGATACAAAATGTCACGAACAGGTGGAAGGAGCGAGGTGGCAACGATAAAATTGCATTATCAAGTTTACATTTTCTAAGGTAGGGTGATGAAATGGGGAATTTTCCTAGGGGTGCAAAATCGCTCCATTACAACATGTTATGCTTACATATATGCATGACACTTGGTGGGCCATACATCACAAGAAATGGCTCCACACAAATCTAATAGTATGTGTCATAAAAATCCAACAAATAGCAAAACTCTATACCACATGTAATATACTCCATATGATTTTGATATTTAGTAGCATCCTATCTATACATCTCATTTGACCATGCATTTTAGACATGAGGAATTCATTAATTGTGATAAAAAATCATGGGTTAGGGTAATAATTATTTGTTGCATAATGTTGTGAGATGGGGTGTAAATGATGTTAGTATACAATATTTAGCATAGCACCTTGATGTTTTAATACTTATGATGCCACCTAAATAAATTATCCTTTCACATAAACTTTTTTTCTTTATTCTTTTTTAGATGTGTTTCTTTTTATTCTATTTTTTATTTAAAAGAGTTTTTCTCGTGTAAAAACTCATGGATTTTGGATGCCACATTTGCGATATTAATTCCTATATACATAACATTATTACTTCATTCTCTAATAAAAGATGAAAAATATCCTTGTTATAGCCATTAGGAAATGGTATGTTGATGGATTGGATATATAAATTTGGAAGAAAAAGTATGGATGGTTTGGACATTAAATCTTGAAAAATGGTATGGATATAGAATAAAAATGATGCAATAGATAATGTATTCTTTAATGTTTAATTCTAATAAAAAATGAAAGAATTAAAACAAACTTTAAATAGAAACTACCAAAAAGATCAAAGATTACCACATTAGTTTATCAATGAATCTTGAAATGTGGAGCAAAATGCTACAAGTTGAACTTAGATGTAAGTAGAGATTTTGTAAGTTGAAATGATCACAAACATCCTATAATATAAGCTCTTACATCTTGAAGAATTAATATAAGGCTAGTTGAAATAACAATTACATTGATTTATTTTACATATTTTACAATGAATTTCCACCAACAAGTTGGTTTTTAAACTACCTATTTTCTAGTAGTGCCTAAAGGTATTCAATTTTTTAAAATTTTGTTTCAACAAGGATCCACAAGCAATCTGATTTTGAAACCACATATTTCTTAATAGTACATTGAGGTTTTTTTTCTTAGATTTTTTGGGTGGAGCTCAATTGTGCTTTTAACAAATCCATCCCTCAAGAGTCATTAATGCTTAATTACGCTTTAGAAAGATCCATCTCTAGGTAAACTAGAATGTATAGTTACAAAATTTATTGGAAGAGATAACCATCTTGTCATAAATGAACTCATATGAGGTTAACCACATTTTCATCTTGAATTTGGTACATATGTCTATACTATAATTAGAAATTGATCAATCAAATCTTTGCAATATAATGAACTTTTTTTCTTTTTCTTGTTAATTTAAAAAAAAAAAAACATATTTATCTAAGAAAATACAATGTTAGATAAAGGAGAACAATCTAACTATAGTATTATAATATCAAAAATATCAAGAATGTTGGAGTAATAGTGCAGGAGCACCCTAGGTCTTCATGCCTCCAAGAGGCCAAAGTTAGCATTTTTTTTTTATGAAGTTTGCATGTAATAAGGTTTGAGAAGACCATTTTATGTTTGTTTAGGTCTAGTTTGAGTGCTTAAGGGTGAATTAGAGAATATTGTCAAGTTGCATACTTTGTATTTTGTTGTCAAATGGGAAGTTGAATGGTTGGAAGTTGAAATGTGGTTAGGAACTATTGAGATTCTGTTGGAAAAGGTTTAAAATTTCTTGTATGGTCGAAGAGGAGTTGGTTGTTGAAGGTTTGAAAAGAAAACAATAAAGGAACACTATTTTCTAAAAATCTAAACGTATTCTTTCTTGATATATTGAATAGTATGGCTTGTACAGACCATTAATGACTCTAAAACCTATTGGATAGTGTTGTCACATAAATACTCTAAATTTTGGTTTTTGTTTCATTTATTTTCATTAAGTTTTGTAGAAGTTACAAGCATTTTTCTAAAAATAGTCTAGAATCCTAGGTAGGGTTCCTAGTGGACTTGTAAAGTGCATTTCTTGTCATCCCCATGGTATAAATTCTTAAAAATTGGTGGAATATCTTATCATTGTATATATTTTCATTCCTCAAAATTTTAGGTTCCAAGGTTTTGGTTGGCATGTGTTTTGGTGATGCCCTAGGTCTAGTTTTTTCATGTTTTAAGCCTATTTAGGAAGAGGACACCCAATTTTTGAAGGATTCCGTACAAAGGATCATGCCCTAGTTTTGAGATATGTTTAGTAAGGGAAAAAATGTATTCCAAACATGTCTTACATTTTTAATAGCAGGTATACAATAAAATTTATGACCAAAAAACTCAAATTATTGCCCCCATGTTTTAGGCTTTAAAAACGAGTTGTCAAGAATGAACAAGAATGCTCATTTTCACCATTTGTATTGAAACGCTAGTTGTGTTATGTTAAGTTTTTTGTGAGTGAGGCATTCAATCTCTGCATCAAATTGGTATCAGAGCCCAAAGATTTGGGCATGAAAGTTTTGGAGTTTGTGTTTTGTCTTTTTGCAAGTTGAAGGAAGAGCCTGGATGCCAAAAGACTAGGCCAAGGGAAAAGAAAGAGGCCTAAGGTGAGGTATCATGAAGATAAGAAGAATCAAGGTGAAAGATAATTTATTATAGAATAAGAATGGAAGAGTTGAGGAGAAAATTCCATGGAGACTTGTAGAGTGAGGAGGCACCAAACAAGAAGCCAATGATGAGAAAAGAGAGAAGTGAGATAAAGAAGAAGGATGAGAGGGAAAAACAAATGGATATTGAACAAGAGATAATTGACTTGAGATAAGCCTTAGACCAAATGAAATAAATCCAAAAAAAATGCAAGAGAGAATGGAACTTGAGTTGCAAGAATGTTTTGAGAAGGTAGAACAAACAAGTGGTTAGCATTTTTCAATAAGAAAGAGGCTCAAATGGCCTATCAAGAAGAGTATTCTGAAGAGAATGAAGGAAGAGCAAAAGCCATTTGAGAAAGAGGAAGGTCATGAATCACAAATGGGTTCTAGTGCTATGTTGGTGAGTGTAAAGGAGTTAATTCAAATCATAGATAAGGAAGACAAAAATCCAAAAGTGGGAGCAAGTGTGATGATAATGAGTCAGAAAGAGTGCCTAAAGCCCATGAAGGAGGAAAGGGTGGATTTTGAGATCATGATCAGACCCCAGACTGTCATGACAACAGTTGACATACCTGATTTTCCATGGGAGATCCAAAGCATGTTGAAGGATGGTATAGACATAGTTATGGATGAGTTTAAACATTCTTTATTCCCAATGCCAAGTGTCAATCATTTACATTCGTTTGAAAAGAGTGCATTTGATTCTAATGTACAAGGTGAGTTGTAGGGTTCAGATTTTTAGTTATTTGAATGTAAGGATAAAGCTTTCCATTTAGTCTACCATGGTACACATTTACCATTTAAGTTTGAGGATGCAAAGAGATTTTTGTTTATTGCTAGGGCAATATAGAGGGTTGTAGATGGGAAAGATATAGTTGCCTTTGTAGATTTGCAGACCAAGATCCTTTAATTAGATGTTACCATGTTGACAAGGTCACTAAAAAAGTGTGAGAAGTAGGGAAAAGAATGCATAATCGGTGATGGTGTTAAACAAATAGTTTCAAAGGATAATGTTGCCATTGTTATTATCCAAGTGTAGGAGGAAGAGTGTGAACAATCTAATGGGAAGACTGATCAATTTTATCTATAATTGCATAAGGTATCTCTAGAAGGTGAGTTGCAACATAGTTTATATAACTACCTTTGTCAAGTGTTCAAGAAACCTACAGTCAAGATGAAGCACACATGGGTCTGTTTCAAAGAAGGTAATATGCAGGGATCTCAAGACATCAGTCAAGATATTTCAAGTATAGTTTTCATGTTGCTACCCTCCATTCAAGTGAAGCTTAAATCTTTTTTCTCTGAGAGTATGGTGTAGGGGCACCCTAGGTCTTCATGCCTCCAAGAGGCCAAAGTTTGCATTTTGTTTTGTTTTATGATTTTTGCATGTAATAAATTCTGAGAAGACCATTTTATACTTGTTTAGGTCTAGTTTGAGTGCTTAAGGCTGAATTAGAGTCTAGTTGCAAAATATTGTCGAGTTGCATAAATGTTGTCAAAGCAACTTTGCATTTTGTTGTCAAATGGGAAGTTGAACGGTTGAAAGTTTTAGGAACCATTGGGATTTTGTTGGAAAATGTTTAAAATGTCTTGTATGGTCGAAGAGGAGTTGGTTGTTGAAGTTTTGAAAATAAAGCAATAAAGGAACACTATTTTTCTGAGAATTTGAATGTGTTCTTTCCCGATCTGGTGAATAGTACAGTTTGTATAGACCAGTAATGACTCTAAAACCTATTGGATAGTGTTGGAATGTGAATCCTCTAAATTTTTATTTTTTATTTTATCAATTTTCATTAAGTTTTGTAGAAGTTACAAGCGTTTTTCTAAAAATAGTCCAGAATCCTAGGTAGGGGTCCTAGTGGACTTGTAAAATGAATTTATTATCATTCCCACAGTAGAAATTCTTAAAAATTGGTGCAATGGCTTATCATTGTATATATTTTCATTCCTCAAAATTTCAAGTTCCAAGGTTTTGGTTGGCATGTGTTTTGATGATGCCCTAGGTCTGATCTTTTCATGTTTTAGGTCTATTCAGGAAGAGGACAATCAATTTTTGAAGTATTCCATACAAATGAACTTGCCCTAGTTTTCAAATATGTTTAGTAAGGGCCAAAAGGGTATTCCAAAAAAGTCTTACATTTTTAATAGCAGCTCTAAAATGAAAGTTATGACCAAAAAATTCAAATTGTTGCCCCCATGTTTTAGGCTTTAAAAGCAAGTTGTCAAGAATGAACAAGAATGCTCATTTTCACAATTTGTATTTAAACCCTAGTTGTGTTGTGTTAATTTTGTTTTGAGTGAGGCCTTCAAGCTTTACATCAAGTAATTAGGACATCACTTGATAATTAATTAATTATTAAGTCCCTTATTACTTTATCCATTTAAGATAAATCTATGAGTGTTTTTTTATTAATTAGATTGGACTAAATATAGGTCAAGTTGTTTCATTGCATTAGATTAAGAAACTTGTCACAATCTAATGCAATCCTCATCTAAGGTTTTATTTTTTATGCATTTCTAAGCATGCACATTCATTGTAATCATGAACAATTCCATTCAATTCAATTACAATTATAGGTTAATCTCAATATCAGATGCTTGTGTGATATTTGTGTGGATTTAATCTTTTCTATCATGGTTGCATAGAAAATTAGTTGATTCGATCTCTCATTTGTGATAGGAGTTTTGGTTGCAGAGAATCACTGGGAACCGTGGGATTCACTATCAACTCCATCATGGTATCATAGCACCAGATTTGTAACTTCCTATCTATTTTTTGAGAGATCTGATCTTGAGAGAAGAATTGGCTCATCCTAGGATGAAACAAGCATCATTGTTGCATTTAGAATGATCGAAAACATAAGGATTGACTGTCCAAAAATATAGATTTGAAAAGTTGCAAAAAACAAATTAAGGGCACACAGATCTAGGCACAAAATTTCCTAGATCTACTAACGGGCCCCAATCAAGTACAAAAGGTATAGTGATTCTCCTTTTTTTGGTTTTTACATTTTTTTTCGAGAAAATAAAAAAAATTGGTTTTTTTCATTTTTTTTCTAGAAAATAAAAAATTTCAATTTAAGCTTTTTTTGAAAAAATAAAAAAGCTTTATAAAAATTGAAAAATTAAAAACAAAAAAAAGCAATCAAAAATCATTTTTTTGTATTGGGACAGGGTACTCTGCATGCAGTACCGTAACCGCAAGTTTCCGGTCAAATCATTGCGGTCCTTTCTATCGGCAGGCCCCACATTCGAATCAGTGGCAGGGACTTCAATCAATCTAGCTGCTCCAAAACTAGTAAGAATCTTCAAATATTTTGGTGGCATAAAATTTCAATTATCAATAATAGTGAAAAACTAGACAATCTCCCCTAATCCATGGCTGTAGGGGAATATTCCCCTTTCAACATCATATTTTTCCTCAGAAGAATATTTCGACCATCAAAGAATATTTCGATAGAATCTTGAGTTTTTGGCAACCGATCTTTTTTCATGGTGAAAGGAATGTTCTAGTGAATATTCGTTGATGTCAACATGATGTCAGTGTCATACGACTGCCCTCTTTGCCCCCTCCTAGGCCCCATTTTCCCTAAAGGAGCATTTTTTTCTTTTTGGCATAACTTGGGCATACGATGTCAAAATCAGGAAAACTTGATATCGTCGGGAAGCTAGTTTCGTCTAATTTTCAGTGGTGGATGTCTCATTATCAAAAATTTATATTGGTTCTTTTTATTCTCAATCAAAGTTAGATCTTCATTTTATGCTTCCGAGCTCATAAATTTTTGCTTGTATCTCCAATTTTTGTGATTCCAATGGTATTAGAAAGGTATTCCAAAGATATTCAAATGCATTCATGCACTTTTTCTAAAATCTACCCTAGGTACATTTTATTCATTTTTTTTGTGATTTTACAATTGTCAATTACTTAGACATTTTGATGCCTAGAAAGGATATGTTTGTGTTGGATGGCATCATTTGATTTGCTTTATATGTACTAAGGTTGTTATTCTATGATTTTATCATTTGAGGAAGTATCATGGGTTTTTCTATTCATCCTTATGTGATCATTTTGGCAAAGGATAACTATGAGTCTTGGTGAAACAACATCCTGACACATCTTAGGTGGCTTGATCTTTTGCAATATTTATATTGAATCATACCTACACCAACACCAGGGAGTTATTCAACATGGGGTATTATCAGTGAGAATGTTGTAGGGGTTATTTGTTCTAGTTTCAATCTTGACACTATGTGTGTTGTATCAGACATTGATTGTCCCCACACACTTTGGACTCGACTTTGGGAGATCCATGGTGGTGAAGGAGCACCTTGGCTAACCTCCATTTGATTGTCATTTTGGCTTGTATCTTACCATAGCCAAGTCAGAGTTGTTGTGTGTTTATTTTGGACCTTAGAAGGTCTGGGTTTTGTTTGGGCTAGGTGAGTTAGTCATTAGGACTAAGGTCACACTATTTGCCATTTTTAGTAGTTCTATGTTTCTTTCTTTTTGTTGTCTAGGGGAGATTTGGGTCTGTAAGTTGTTCTAAACACTTAATGTGGTTGTAAAGATTCCTTAAGGCCTTTTAATGTGTTGGTTCCTCGGGATCTTGAGGGAATGGTGGTCCTAAGAAATAGGACCAAGGCATGAAGGAAGATGCCAAATGTTGCAAGGAAGTTACCATAGGTTGTTGCATGCAATTCGGTTGCCCTTGGATCCCCTTGATCAGATTTGTAGGTGGAGATCGGCCAACAAGCCCTAGAATCATGGAGTGGGCATCTAATATGACCCAAGACTCGAATCTCATGTGTAGAGAGGAGTTATGTGATTTGTAATCAAGTTTTTGGAAGAAAAAGATAGTTCTGCAATTTTTGTGTTTTGTATGCATACCGAGTATATGGAGTGATAGAGATAGAATAAAAGTTAGATGCTTTGATTTGATGTTAGATTTGTGTTCATAAGATAGTAATAAGTCTTTTCCTTTCTATAAGTAGGTTGATTTGTGTTGAGTTAGTGTCTAGGTTAAATAGGTTAGGGTTTAAGGGTTTTACTGGTTCTGTTCTGACCAGTGTGTCTTTGAATGGCTTCCCCATGAAATCTAGTCACGCGATTTTCCTGAGGATAGATGGAAGTGTTAGGGAAGCCATTGGTCTGTACATATTTAGTATTAGGGGTCATGAAGAGTCGAGCAAATGGCTTTGATGTCAAGTCCTAGGCGAGCTTAGAGTGCTCGGTTAGAGATTTGACAATGAAGAATTGAGTAATACAGGCAGGGGATTAAGGTACAGTATGGAACAAGTAAAGTTCCAGGTAGCGTATGGGTATATCCTATCATACCATAAGGATTGAGGCTCAACAAATCCATTTGACTGAGTTGTAAGGGAGAAACTAGTGAGGTCCTACAAACTAGGTCTATAAGCCCTATTTACCCTAGATAATAGGAAGCCTATGTATGGAAGACCTAGGAGCCTAAGAGTGGATGAATCTTTTAGAACATCCAAAAGGGGTACTCGAATGTGGGATTAGGTTGGTAGGTTGTTTGGAAATTTTTGGCAGGAATGAGGAAAAGAGCACTATCAATGGCCACAAGGAATTAGGCCTTCTCAAGACAAATCCTTACACCTGGTTGGAGAAAGATTTGGAGATCCTCCAAAATGGATTCAAATGGAAGCAAATGGCATAATTTAGCTATATTAGATGCCCCTGCAATCAATTCAATGATTTGTGAAATGGTAGCACTTAGAGTCCTCTAAGTGCAGGAGAAAGTGGAAGCAAACTAAAGGTGGTTGTCCTTCAAGGTTAAGCACAAAGAGTTGGGCTCTTAGAACAGAGCTAAACAAGGCCTTAGTTAATCACCTAAGCCTTTTGGGAGATCCTAGTGAAGATATTTTTATCACTTGTGCAAGAACATCTTGAAGCACATACACCATATGGATACCCTCATATCTCTCCATACCAAAGGATTCTACTATATATTGTCTCATACCTCTTGGAGATGTAGATTTCATACCCTTTGATGATGATACTTTAGAGGAGCCTGAGTATATCACAAGTACTGCATGTTCTGATGGTTCAGAGACTTGTCTTCGTGTTCCCACTCTTCAAACCGAGACTACATCATCATCTTCTATTGTTCCTAATCAGTTTGAAATCACCACATATTTGGACCCTATTGGTTCAGTACAATAGGACATTCATCATCTTTCAAACATAGCTACTTGGGATTCATATCTAACAGACATATCATCCTTGTTTGTGGAGTCCTATATTGAAGATTTAGAGGATTTGTTTGAGGACATTCATATCCTCTTTGTTGGCAGACACATCATCATTGTTGGCTCACCATCTTCGTTGCCTTTATAGCTTGTTCTCCATCAGTCTTCACAAGATTTTGGATTGAAATCATCTCTTTCCGACATGTGGACACTTGAGCAATTTTTCAAAGGTACACATCATTTGGATTTGAATTCTTGATTCACCCATCCTTTTGGATTGGCTTCACCAATCATCAATGGATCTATTTCTTCTTAAGGGGAGAAATGTTGTTTGTAGATAATGGATCATATCTTGTCTTCAAGTGTTCATCATTGGAACATGAGCTACTTATTTATGGGGAGATTCATATCCTCATTTTCTCTCTCCTATCAAGGGGCATCTATTGTACTTGTGTGACATAATCAGACTGTGGGGGCTCACATTGAGTCCTCCTTCTATCCTTCTTTCACTAGTGCAATCATTTCATTTTCTCTCTTTTGGAGAGGATTTTTTCCCACGTTTTTTACTCATTTTCTTTGTCATGAGAGATTCATTTATTTGTACATGGATACCTCATTAGGGATTGTATCTGGGACCCATCCATGCATGCATATTGCACTCTTCATCAAGGTTTTATAGCTCCTCCCTAAGTTGAACTTAAGTGGGGATGTTGGAGTAATTAAGACATCACTTGATAATCAATTAATTATTAAGTACCTTATTACTTTATTCACTTAAGCTAAACTTAGGAGTATTTTTTTATTAATTAGATTGGACTAAATATAGGTCAAGTTGTCTCATTGCATGAGATAAAGACACCTGTCACAATCTAATATAATTCTCATCTAGGGTTTTATTTCTTATGCTTTATAAGCATGCACATTCATTATCATCATGAACAATTACATTCCATTCAATTACAATTGTAGGTTAATATCAATATCAGATGCTTATGTGATACTTGTGTGGATTCAATCTTTTCTCTATTGGTTGCATAGCAAATCAGTTACTTTGATCTCTCGTTTGTGATAGGATTTTTGGCTGCAAAGGACCACTAGGAACTTTGGGGGTCACTATCAACTCCATCAAATAATACTAGCTTAAAACATTACCCATAGTTAGAGAGAATCAATCAATATGAGAAAAGATCCACCTGGAAGCTACCATAGACTCCCAAAAGGACTCCAAAACTACCACTAGATTTCCTTTCCTAATCCCACCATAAAAAGGATGGCATGTAAGAGCTAGAAGGATGTTTTATTTTTTGAAACTTTCAAGAGATTCTAGAGATGCAAAGAAAAATAAAAATGTGTATGCATGAATGAATGATATTTTCTTTCTTTTGCCAAAGAGATATCTTTTTTTTTTCAAAATGGAAGGCCTTGGACATCTCTACTAGTCACAACAGCTAATATGGAGTGTTATATTGCCAAATTCTTGGAAAAGTAACACTCCAACAACCATTTGAATCAAGGATTTTCATGGGATAACAACATGTCACACATATGTACACACGTAGCACTTACGTCTATGAAAATTAGACCCAAAAAACTCGGAACATGATAATTTTGATAGTAAAATCATATTTTGATATCATCATGTTATATTTAATTTTTATTTATTTTTATTAAATACATATTATGATATTATCATGTTATAATTAAAATCTTTTTATTTTTCATTCTAAAGGGAAGGTGTCGTGTAATGTGAAATTACACGTGTGTGTAATTTCTGACACTACAATAATGTTTAACAGAAGTGAGAGGTCTAGACAAAAATGCAAGAAAGTAAAATAATTACATCTAAACTAATACAGTTGGAATCCTTCAAGATTTCTAATCACACTTTTCAACTAAGCTATCTTGTGTAACTTCAGTATCAAAATTATAAATAGTTTTAGTTGACATATTACCTTGTTAATTCCTTAGAGAGGATGAAATACTACATTGACAATGTACAATAAATTAGTACATTTACTACAATGTTAAATAATCGTAAGAAAAATAAAATTGTGTCCCTATGATTGGCATTCCATCTTATCCGAGTACATTTGTAGCTAGCTATTATAACTATTGAGTAAGCTAGCATACCTATATTTTAAAAATATATGTAATGTACGCTGAGAGATATCTTTAGCCACCTATATTATAAATAAAATAAAATAATATTTAAATAGTAAAAATTAAAATAACTCTTAAGTAAATAAGATAACCTAAGAGTGATAGAATAACCTAATTATAATATTAATTGACTTTTATTTACAACTATTTTCATTTTTCTAATTTTATTTACATTTTTACAAGAGAATACTTGTTAACCCACCAAAATATATGTAATCACCATGTTTTCAAATGGAAAAAATTAACATTAATTATTTTTGAACAATAAGTTGGTAACTATCTTGACCTAATTATATATTTTGTGTTTAAATGGATCATTAAATATACTAAAACATATGTTGAATAAATATATAAATTTTACTTAATTGATCTAATTAATCAAAGTGTTAAAAGTTAATAATATTTTCTTTTTAACATTGAACTCAGGTGTAAAAGTGCTTTTCATTTAACTATGTGTGTTTTTACATCAAGCTTTAATCACATTAATATAATGTATTAGTATATCATGTTATAAATGAAAACATATTAGTTTAATTAAAATATATCATTAAATTATAAAGGGTATTGTACATTTTTTTTCAATTAAGTTTAAACCTACACTTTCTTTTTTCATTCTCTCTATATTATTAGTCTTATTTTTCTTTGGTACTTATGTTAAAGAATAGTTCATTTCAGAATCATGAGCCCCAGATACATTCTTTGTTGCAGTAGCTTGGCAATCACACCATTGAGTAATGATAAATTCCACAAAGGGCCTCTCATATGGAATGAAAATGTCACCAAGATCAAAGTGATTGAACCACTGACAATTGGGAAGTTAAAGCCCTAATCTAAATTGAGCACAGGTTTCTATTTTTTCCAATCTTAATGTTATTAAATCCTTAATTGGGACATGCGAGTTGGGTCCAGTGTTAAAACCCTCAGACTTTCCCAATGTTGGCCCAGGTTTGAGCTACAGCCTGGCTCCCCAATAGTGGCCTCCCCTCCCAATTATCTATCAGAAAAAATTATGTATGTTATTATCTTCTATAGACTGTGTCATTCCTATCCATGTGTCATTACTTATGTTTCAAATATGTTCCATTATAAAAGATTCTTCTTACTTTGCATGTGTGCATACTATTGTTATTTTGGATTATGTGAAAAATTGTTGGTGTAAATATTATACTTTGTCTAAGATAGTTTTTTATCAAAGTGTAATATTGGACTTAGTTAATAAAGTTTACTTTGGATATAAAAAATAATGGTATAGCTACACCTTCACTTGAGGTACATAAGTGCCACCACTACCTCATCAATCCTTAATTGACATATTTAAATGCCAGCTCTATTTAGTCAATTCCACCTATGTTTCAATTACACTAAGTTAACTCACCTCTTCATTGGGAAGAGTCAATTGATGACCTCTTGGGTATGTCACTTTCTTGAGTCAAGCATCCAAGAGGCTTATATATTTCTACTTTACTCTTTGTAATTTGCTCCATCATATTGACTATTGTTGCTAAACTTTCCAACCACAAAAAATTAAAACAAAACTATTTTAGAACATTTTGACAGGAACTTCTCTACTCTGCAGCTCTTGTTAGTCTTATTTTTCCATCTAATTTCTTTTGTGATTTATTCCTATTTACTACTCATTTTTAACTCCTTGCTCTCCTACCCTTGCTTTTTTATTCTCTCCACCTCCCTTCCTTTCAAGAGGTTCAATGTGCAATATATATCCTTCCAATCCTCTTCTAATGCACCCATAATTGTAATCATAAATTGAACTCTAATTCTCGTGATTATTATATTCATATTAGGGTTAAACTTAACGTGATTATTATATTCATATTAGTTTTAAAATTAAAGTGATTATAACCATTAATCTATATTTTTGGGCAACCCATAATTTATTAAAATTGAATGCAACCCTAATTAGATTAAAAATTTATTCTAACCTTAATCCTACCCTAACCATAATTCTAACCATGGTCCACTCCCTAAATTATTATATTTAAAATATTATAATAATATATTTAATCTATTACTAAATGAACCATAACCCTAACCAAAATATAAGCATAATTCAAGGCTAACCCTAATCCTTTTTCAATTGTAATAGTAATTGTAACATTATAGAAACCCTAACCTTAATTCATCCTAAAACCTTCATATTAGTCTAACCCTAGCCTTGCAAATTGTAATTCTAATCGTAATTAAACATAGCAATAATTATAAACCTATAAGAATCCTAACCTTAAATAATCATAGAAATCTAACCCTAGTTGAACCCTAACCTTGCAAATTGTAATTCTAATCCTAATTAAACATATAAATAATTATAAAACTATAAGAACTCTGACCTTAAAACTAATTGTATAACTCTTAATTTTAATATATAATCTTTAAAAAATATTTAACATTAAAAATTTGTTTTATTTCCATAGCGTGTGTTGAGGTAAATTTCGCTTTCAAAAAGGTATTGGAGGTTGCAATACACCTATCAACAATGAAAGCACCCAGGTAAGAAACATCACATGTAATTATATATTAATTAAAGTTAAAAAACCGAATCGAGAATTGGGCAGGAAGATACGGAGGAAAGTTATGCTTATTTTTGTTGGACTACTGCAGCATTCAAAGGCAAATTAAATGCAGTGAATGACAGTATAGTTCTGCGACAAATTATACAAAGGCCAAAGCAGGTCCATCGTCAATGGCGCGTCGTGGTGATCCAAATCCTTTCGAAGAAGAAGAAGTTAACCCCTTCTCGGTAAATATTATCAATTATGCGTCTTCTCTTCTTCTCCTTTTTATTTTTATTCGGTAATTTAGCTCGACCATTGTATTTATCATAGATCCTTTTCTCTGGATCTCTAATTTCTATTTACAGTAAACAAAAACGTAGGTTTTGAGTTAAATGGCGTAAATTGGGGCTGCAGCTTAGTTATTTTTGATTTACTTCATCGTTACTTCTCTGGGGTTCGAAACTATGCCACGTGGCATCCAATTTGGCATAGTTAGTAGGTGATCTATGTAATTTTGGAGTATACAGGGTGTCTTGAGGGTTTGTGATGAGATTTCTCTTGAGAGTTTGACAGAATTTGCCATGTATGATTATTGACGGCATCATTTTTCAAAAAATGTAAAAATTCATATGGCGCTATCGAATCCTAACTATTAGGGAAATGAGTACTATTTTATTGTAAGTTTACCCTAAAAATTACGCGGACCCGTTTACCCTATGTGGAAATAGTTAAATTAAAAATCATGCAAAGTGAATGCTATAGAAGGAATTTTCACGCTTTTGTAATGAAGTGCCCTTGCAATCATATGGTGCTGTTTACCCGACGAAAATCGTGTGGTGCCATGTACTCTAAATAATTAGTTAATATGAATATTTGGAGAGTTTGAACAATTTCATTTGCCCTATGCATATGTGGAAACCATATGGTGCTATGTGCCTTAAAATCTAAGTAAAAATAATATTGCAGAGAAATTTGCACGATTTTATTGTTAATTACCCTTAAAAACAATCATGGGGCCACGATTCTCTTGATGGGTTTTAAAGGTGGGATCTATGGCAATAAATTTGACATGCCGATAAGTAGATCATCTAAGTTAGGAACTGCAGAGTTTTTTTGAACTTTTTGTTTGGTATCTGGGTAGAAATTTTGATGCAAATTGCAAGGTGAGGAAATTGGGGAAAGGGTTGACTGAAAAAAACTGGGAAATATGGTGCCATTCCTATAAATAATAACACATGTATGAAAATTTGCATGATTTTGTAACAGACAAACCAAAAATATCACATGGCACCATATATCCTATGGAGACATGGAAATTATATGATGCCATTTAAGTTAATAAAAAATAGTTTTACAGAGTTTGCAGGTTTTTATTATGAATTAATGATAGGTACTAATTATAAGTATACAAGATTTTTAGGTCCTTGCCCAGCTGACATGACAACTTGGTATATAAGAGTTTGCTGGATTTTTTTTTGTTGTATAGATAAAATATGAGCACCCCCTAAGTGGACCTTTTCACTTTACCTTATGTATATGATGTTCAAGTTTGTACACCATAAGTTTTGACCTCATGGTCAAGCGCAAGAGTAAACTGGCCTTGCTGATTGAGATGCATCGGGAGAGTTTACCCAACCAAGAAGGAAATGTCAAATAAAATATACAGAATGACATGTAGGATGAAATTCATACCTTAATTAGAAACTGAAAATAGTTTAAAAAAAAAATGCATCATTGTGGTGTGAAAAACAAGTGTGTGATACATGTATCCATTGTTGGAGGGTTGGTGGTGGGTGTGGGAAGGGGGTGTCGAGGTTAGTGAGGTTTACAAATAGGGCAGGATAAAACATTTTAAATGCAAAATAAAGAAGAGTTGAGTCTAGAAGGATGTGGCAAAATGTCTGATGTCCTTGCCAGCAATACACATCTGTCAAAAAATTGGTCCTGCTGGTTGATCCTTAAACTCTCAAAATTAGGTAGAATTTACAAGCCTATTTTTTTGTCAACATATTGTACTACTTGTAAATTCAAATGACAGTGTTAGAGAGAGGGAATTGTTAATCAAACGTAAGAAGAAAACATGCGGCAGTTAAAGAATTCCACACAAGAACTCGGAGTTTTATCCTGGAAACCCTCCAAAAAGAGAAAACCAGCATTAATGGTAGTTGCAGATACCTTATTATCTATATTAAAAGTAGCAATTGTCCAAATAGAATAGATTGCTTGGACACAAGCTGTCCCTTGCTCCTTTAATGGCAATTTCTATTGTCTCACCCTTCTATTACCCTATGAACTGCTGAATCCTATTTTCCTTTGATTAATACAACCCTATGAACTGCTGAATCCTATTTTCCTTGATTAATACAACTTTATTTTTCCTCCCGATGATAAAAAATGCTAGTTTCTAATTCCTTATATAGATTTATGCCAACAAGAAGGTTCCCCCAAGCCCTGTAAGTTTTCCTGCATGCATTGGAAGGTGAAACAGCAACCATTCAATTTACTTTCCAAATTTGGGACATGCTGTACAGTCAAAAGAGACTAGTATGGTCACGGTCCTCTCTTGGAGTCTACCACAGTTGCGGTCCTTTCTTAGATGCTTCCTCACTCTGTTTTCTAACCAACCTCTTTTGTCCTTCTTGTCTGTAGACGGTGGTAGTGTTTTTTGTGCTTTCCACATGGTAAGCTTGTACACATGCTTCATCAAAGTCTTGTGGGTTGGTGGTGAAAACTCTCCTTTTGATGTGAGAGTGGCACTCTCCAAGGTACTTGATAATCATATCCTCCTCGTCCAAGTCCATGCCAGCTAACATAATGTGTCTTCACAATTTTGTGGTGTAATCATCTACACTTAACTCATTTTCTTGTTTCAAAATATCCTCTCAATTCTTTGATCATACTTGTGGCCTATGAGATAAATTTTATTTTGATCAATTCCTTGAAATTCTTGTGGGTTGGTGGTGACTACTCTCCTTTTGATGTGAGAGCGACACTTTCCAAGGTAATTGATCATCATTTCCTCTTCTTCCAAGTCCATGTGGGCTAGCAAGGTTTGTCTTTGGAAATTTGTGGTGCAATCTTGCACACTTTTCCCTTCTTCTTGTTTCAAAACTATCCACTTAATTCTTTGATCATGCTTGTGCCTATGTAATAGAATTTCTTTTGGATCAATTCCTTGAAATCTTCCCAAGGGCGTACAATTACCTTTTTTCTCCTTTCACTATTAGTTACATAATTTTCCCACCATACAAGAGCGCGTCCTTCCATTTTGAGGTGTGTAAAATTAATTCTTTGTGGCCCATTAACTTTGTGTACATTTAAATAAACTTCTAATTGATTAATCCAAGAATCCTATATTTCCACATCAATTTCTCCACCAAATTTATAATTTCTACTTTAAATAGAATTTGATTATTTTGCATCGAATGACTCTTTCAATAACTCCTCATTTGTCATACTTTCTCCTTATTGCATGCCAACTTTCTTGGCTAGAGTTTTTATCAAATTACCTATTGAGGTTTACTCTTGCCCATCTTTACTTGCTGTTATTGTTGGCCCAATCACTGTTGATTTTCCATTATTCCCTTCATTTGGTTTTCCGGTGCTGTTACTCGTGCATTCATCTCCTCCATTTGGGCTTGTTGTACTCTTATAACTATCATATATAGACTCTCCACAAACCCACAAAGATCAAAGCTACTTTGATAAAAAAATGATTATAAAGTCTCAAAACTGAGTAGAATTTACAAATCACAAATTTATGTGAACATACTGTACTACTTGTAAATTCAAATAACAATGTTAGAGAGAGGGAATTGTTGATCAAGGTGAAATGATAATTGATATTTGTTATTTACAGAGGAGAGGAATACTCCTTAAATAATACAAAATACAGAACGATGTTTTTAAAAGGAAACAATTGTTAACTAAAGTAATTAACTTAAAGTTACTAAAAGCTAACTAAAGCAATTAACTTAAAGTTACTAAAAGCTAACTGAAAGTAAACTACTGACTAACTAAAAGCTAAGATGACCATTAAATATTACAATAATACTTCAATACCCTCCCTTAATGGTCATCCTACTAACTACACCAAGCTTATTTCGAAATTTTACAAATTTGTCCGGGTTGAGAGACTCGGTGAGAATGTCCGCAGTTCGATCCTCAGTTGGAACATACTGCAATATCACAGATCCATCTTCAACAAGTTGGCAGATGAAATGACAATGAAGTTCAACATGCTTGGTTTGCTTGTGGAAGATTGGATTCTTAGCAAGCTTGAGTACCCCTTGATTGTCACAAAACAAGGGGGAAGGCCCTGCTTGAGACATCTGCATGTCAACAAGCATCCTTCAAAGCTATACTGCCTCACATGTTGCCTTAACTGTTCTCCAATACTCTGCTTTGGTTGAGGAAAGAGCTACAGCCTGCTGCTTCTTGCTTGTCCATGTGACTGCGCCTGTACCAAGACTGAAACATACCCAGAAGTGGACTTCCTGTCATCAACTGAATCTGTAAAGTCAACCAGCCTAGGATCTTTGCATCTGATGTACAAAATGCCAAAGTCAGGTGTCCCTTTCACATATCTCAATACTCGCTTTGCTGCAACCTAGTGTTCCGCCTTAGGGGCAGTCATGAAACGAGAAATATAGCTCACAACAAAACTGAGATCAGGTCTAGTGGCAGTAAGATAGATGAGGCTGCCCACTAGTTGCCTAAACACAGACTCAATCACCACTAGTGAGTTTGATTTGGCCGAAAGTTTCAGCCCTTCTCCATAGGAGTGGATGAGATTTTGCAATCTTCCATCTTGAATTTCTCCAACAAACTTCTGGCATACTTCGATTGAGAAATGAAGATACTGCCACTTGTCTGCCAAACTTCAACACCTAGACAATAGTGTAGGAGACCCAAGTTTGTCATCTCAAATGCTTGACACAAATTCGACTTGATTTGTTCAATTAAATGTAACCTATTACTAGAAATGATGATATCAGCCACATAGATGACAAGAAGCATGATATCGTTGCCAGTGTTCTTGACGTACAAATTTGCATCTGAGGGACTCCTTTGAAACCCTTGTGCAACCAAATACTTGTCAAACTTCAAGTACCATGCCCTAGGTGCTTGCTTTAGGCCATAAAGAGCCTTCAACAATTTGCATACCTTATGTGCTTCTCTTGCAACCTTAAAACCAGGAGGCTGCGTTATGTATACCTCTTCCTCCAAATCTCTATTGAGGAAGGCACTCTTCACGTCCATCTGGTGGACCTTCTAGCCAAACTATGCTGCCATGGCTAGGACAAGTCAGATGGTGCTCATCTTTGCTGTAGGAGCAAGGTTTCCTCATAGTCAATACCTTCTCTCTGCGAGAACCCCTTAGCCACCAATCAAGCCTTGTATTTATCCAATGTTTCATCAGCCTTGCATTTTGCCTTGTAACCCATTTGCAGCCAATGTGTTTCTTCCTTGGCGGAAGATTTGATAGAACCCACGTGTTGTTTTTCAAAAGACTATGATGTTTAGAAGTCATAGCCTTTTCCCATTCAGGTTTACCCTTGGCCTCTAAGTACTACTCGGGCTCATAAACACTATGAATGTTGGCCATAAGAGCAAAAGTTTATTGTGTTCTTTTTGCTCTTGCCTCTAGATGATCTTCCCTCAACAAGCTCATCATCATGAACATCACCAATGAGCTTCACCCACCGCTTAGGGCGAGGAGGAGATGCATCTTCTTCCTAATCAGGATGAGCATCATCATGACTTGGGCTGCTTGGAATAATGCCATTTGGATGTTGATCCATGTTCTCCTGAGAAAAATCTGCTGGTACACAATCTTGCCTAGAGCATTCCACAATGTCAGAATCATCCGAGTCCCTCTTTGCTGGTAGAGGATTTTGCCTAGGGGATTCCACAATGTCAGAATCATTAGAATCCCTCCCTTCAGATGGAGCTACTGAAAGCTTAGCTCCCAAATTCTTGTTTTCAGAGGTTGAATGTCAAGATGGGAGAAGAGAGCAAAAAGGGCCTACCTTCCTCATCAAACACAGCATCCCTACTGAATGCTAACTGATCAGTGGCCACATCAATCAGTCGATAGGCCTTATGATTGTCATTGTATCTTGTTAGCATTAACTTCTGGCACTTAGATTCCAACTTGGTCCTCTTGGCATCTGAAATCCAAACATATGAAGTTGAACCAAATACTTTGAGATGAGTAATTCCTAGTTTCCTCCCAAACCATGCTTCCTCTAGGGTCATCTTCTTGACGGCTTGTGTGGGAGACTGGTTAAGAAGGGATACTGCAGTATAGACTGCCTTAGCCCAAAACTTCTTGGGAACATTTCTTTTCTCCAACATACAACGAGCCATTTCCGTGATGGTATGATTCATCCGCTCAACAACACTATTCTGTTGAGGTTGGAACAAAACTCACCCCCATTATCTGACCTAAGAGTTATAATTGAACGTCTAGACTCTTTTTCAACTAATGCCTTAGACTTTTGAAATTCATTAAACACTTGTGATTTTGCCTTGAGAAAATACACCCACATTTTCCGACTAAAATCATCAACAAACAAGAGGAAATACTCGGCACCAGTGATCGATGTAGTATTTGTTAGAATATGTTCTACTTATTTTAATGGTCATTTTTATTATTTTGTTGTCTTTTACTGTTGCTACAGTAATCGACTTTCTACTGTTGCTACAGTAGTCGTCTCTCCTCTTATATATTTTGTAATTTCTCTTTTTTAGTTTAATATGAAATCCTTTATCATTTCATGGTATCAGAGCCTATTAGGGTTTCTGGAAATTTCGTGAGCCTTCCTTTTGGCTGTAATTTCGGAATTTTTTAGTTTTCAAAAAAAATAAAAAAAATAAAAATTCGTGGGCTTTCCATAGCTGTAATACGAAATTTTCTGTGCTCCTATTACAAGCAAAAACGCAGGCATTTGTGCCCTAGGGCCGCAGATTATTTTCGTGGCTTCTCCTGTCTAGGCATTCTTTCTCCAGTCGCGCATGAGTTCTGGCTCTTTCTGGCGCCGTCTTTATTCCTGACTGTCTTCAACTGCGTTTTTCTTCTGCGTCGGGTCTCCTTGTCTGCTCCGCGCGACCCTCCTCTTGCTACCTGCGATCTTCCTAGTTGCGTTCTCTTGCAGGGACGATTTGGCCGCGATTTTGACTGCAAATTCTGGCCGTGTTTTTTAAAAAACGTCTTCTTTTTGGCCGAGTTTTTCTGACCATTCTTGGTCGCGATTTTTGTCTGTGGAAGGTCGCCTTCACTTTGACCAAGTGTGACGTGCATCTCAGTCTCAATTTGACACAATTTCGTGGAGTTTCCAGCCTCTTTTATGCAATTTTTCTGGTTTTTAATGGACGCCTAGGGTTCTACAAACTCGTTTAGGGTTTTGCCCTGTTTTTTGAACTCGAATTTTTTTTCTGAGATCAGATTCCTTGTGGGTTTTCCCAGATCTCAACTGGGTTGTCGTTATTTTTTTCTGGGTACCTCGATTTTCGTGCCTCAAAATTTGTGCCATTGGGTGTTGACGAATTTTTTTGGGTAGTTAGAAAATTATCTGGGTTTTCAGCATTCTCTTTTGGGTATTCTTCAGTTTTTTTGGCCTTCGTCATCAACGTGCCTTGAAATCCGTGCTAGGGTTTCCTCTTTGAATTTGTGCGTTTTTTGTTTTCGTTTTGCCTTCACCAGTTCGACCTCAGGGTACGTGATGGCATCTCTGACGAACATAATGCTCGAAAGCAGCCAAAAGTTCAACGGGAAGAATTACAACACCTGGAAGCAGCGCATGATTATGATCTTCGAATATTGTTGCCTCGATCAGATTGTTTTGGGGAACTTGCCTCGTCCCACTGTAGTCGGAAAGGACCAGGACAAATGGGATGAACGCAACTGGGAAGCTGTCATGCTCATCAAACTCTTCGTCACGGATGAGCAGCTACCTCAGGTACCATCTGGCAAAACTGCTTCAAAAATTTGGGATCATTTGAAGGCACTTCATGAAACCTCCGACAAGAGCAGAGCGTTCTTTCTAAAGAACATGCTCTTTTCCATCATGATGGATGAGAAAATGTCCTTACAGGAACATCTCACGAAGATCAAGGACATTCGTGATCAGTTGGAGGCGATTGGTCGCACAATGGAGGAAGAAGACATGGTCGTCATTACTCTGAAAAGTCTTCCGTGTTCGTATGAGCACTTCATCGAGACGTTGAATATCACCTCCACTAATGTTGATCTCAAGTTTGATGATCTTTGCACCAAGCTCTTGCAGCAGGATCGATGGCGACAACAGTTTGGAAGTAGTACCAGTTCCACCTCCACAGAGCAAGCGTTCTCTGCCAAATCTTCTGCTAAGAACAAAGGGAAGGCTCAATCTTCTCAGCCGAAAAGCTCTGGTTCTTCTCAGGACAGCAAGAAGAAAAAGAACGTTCAGTGCAATTATTGCCACAAATTTGGTCATATGAAGGCTGATTGTCGCATTCGGATGGCTTCTGAACAAAAGAAGCAGGGAGGGTCTCAACAAAAGGCAAATGTCGCAGAGCACACTGAGCAGAAAGAATCTGCATTCTATGCATTTATGGCCAAGTGAACTGCAGATCCAGTCCAATCTTCTGCCTGGTATATCGATTCAGGGGCTTCTCGACATTTTACTCATCGTCGAGATTGGTTCACCAAATTTGAACCATTCACTGATTCAGTGATCTTTGGAGGCGGCGAAGAGTACACAGTTGCTGGTAAGGGCAATGTTCATATTCACTCTGGAGGAAGAAATTTACTCTTTCTCGATGTCTACTATGTTCCAGGCATGGAACATAATCTTCTCTCTGTCAGCCAGATCATGAAGCATTCTCCCCAGTTGGATGTCATTTTCAGTTCGTCCACCTGCAGCATTGTTGATAAGGCAATGCGTACTGCAATTGCTATGGGACTTGAGGATCATGGTCTGTATAGACTTGCTGATTCCGGTGATTCTTAGGAGCACGCTCTGGCAGCAAGGAGTACTTCCATCAGCAAACTTTGCCATTAGCGTTATGGGCACTTGAATGTGCACTACCTCTCTCAGTTATCTTGGGAGGGTCTTGTTGCTGGTCTACCTGAGATCCAAACTAAAAATCATGGAGTTTGCGGCGCTTGTCAAGCTGGCAAGCAGCATTGGACACCGTTCTCGGATGGTGACTCTTGGCGAGCCTCCAAGGTACTTCAACTGGTTCACGCTGATGTATGTGGACTGATGAACACTCCTTCTGTTACTGGGTCCAGGTACTTTTTATTGCTTGTTGATGATTTCAGTCGGAAAATGTGGGTATATTTTTTGAAACATAAATCAGATGTGTTCAGCACATTTCAGCAGTTTAAAGCCTTAGTTGAGAAAGAATCGGGTTCTCACATTGTTACTCTAAGGTTAGATAATGGGGGGGAGTTTTGTTCAACTGACTTCTCTACTTTTTGTGCTGCACACGGCATTAAGCGCCAACTTACCACACCCTACACCCCTTAGCAGAATGGTGTCGTTGAACGTAGGAATCGCACCATTATTGAAATGGCTCGTTCTATGATGGAGTACCACCATGTACCTAAGAAATATTGGGTTGAAGCACTGCAGTCTACCTCCTGAATCGGTCACCTACACAGGCCGTTAAGAAGATGACTCCAGAAGAAGCCTGGTCAGGACGTCAGCCTAAAGTCGGCCATCTGAAAGTCTTTGGTTCTACCGCTTATGTATGGATTCTAGATGCCAAGCGTGCCAAGTTGGATTCCAAGAGCCAGACACTTATGTTTACTGGTTACAGCGACAATCACAAGGCATACAGGTTGATTGATGTGAAGACAGATCGTCTCATTTTCAGTCGTGATGTTGTGATTGATGAGACTATTGGTCCATTTGTTCCTACTACTAGCCCTGAGGATCAGCCTATGAAGGTTCTTGATGCTAGTGTTCGTCTTCCTCTTGGTTCCCCTGATGGCAGGGCTTTAGAGCATTCTGACTCTGAAGATGAGGAGTCTACCGGTCATGATATAGCACCACCTGATCTTCCTCAGGATTCGTATCCAGATGACGTTGTTCCAGATATCCTAGGAGATGCTGTTACTCCTATTCCATATGTTGGTACTTCTACTCGTCGGCCTAAGTGGTGGGCCAAGACAATCGGTGATCTTCATGATGATGAACTCATTGAGGGTAGATCAACTCGTAGCAAGAGCAAGCAACAGTCCGCAGTCAACTTCGCTCTTATGGCCAACATCCACAGTATCTACGAGCCTCATACATATTCAGAGGCTAAAGGAATTCCAGAGTGGGAACAGGCTATGCAGACAAAATATCATAGTCTTTTGAAGAATCACACCTGGGTTCTTTCTGATCTTCCTCTTGGGAAGAAACCTATCAGTTGCAAATGGGTTTACAAGGTCAAGTATCATGCCAATGGCACTTTGGATAAATGCAAGGCAAGATTAGTTGCTCGGGGATTCACACAACGGGAGGGCATTGATTACGAGGAGACATTCGCTCCTATTGCCAAGATGAGCACAATTCGTCTTCTTCTCGCTTTTGCAGCCCAATTTGGATGGAACGTTCATCAGATGGATGTCAAGAGTGCCTTCCTCAACGGTGATTTGCAGGAAGAAGTCTACATGACGCAACCTCCTGGTTTCAAGGTTGCTGGCAAAGAACATCAAGTATGTAGGCTCGTGAAAGCACTCTATGGACTGAAACAGGCTCCTCGTGCATGGTACATCAAGATTGATCAGTACTTGGTAGATCATGGTTTTCAGCGCAGCCCTTCTGACACTAATTTGTATGTCAAACACTCTGGTAATGATGTTTTGTTTCTTGTTATCTATGTTGATGACTTGATCATTATTGGTAGTTCAGCACACCTGATTGCAGCAATCAAACAAGACCTGTGTCAGGCTTTTGACATGATAGATTTGGGGTTTCTCCATTACTGTTTGGGTATTGAAGTTTGGCAGACCGTTGATGGTATCTTTATCTCTCAGTCTAAATACGCTCGGAGTCTGCTTGACAAATTTCAGATGAAGGATTGCAAACCTGCCTCCACACCTATGGAGAAGGGGCTGAAGTTATCAGCCAATTCTGATTCACCTCTGGTTGATGAAACGCCATTCAGGCAACTAGTGGGCAGTCTCATCTACCTCACTGCCACTAGACCTGACATCAGTTTTGCAGTGAGCTACATTTCTCGCTTCATGATAGCTCCAAAAGCTGATCATTGGCTTGCAGCGAAGCGAGTGCTGAGATATGTTAAGGGCACTTTAGATTATGGCATTTTGTATGGTAGATGCAAGGATCCAAAGCTGATTGGTTATACAGATTCAGATTGGGCAGGTTCAGTGGATGACAGAAAATCTACTTTTGGATATGTATTCAGTTTGGGTACAGGTGCTGTAACATGGACCAGCAAGAAGCAACAAGCAGTGGCTCTTTCCTCGACCGAAGCCGAATATCGAGGAACAGTTAAAGCAGCATGTGAGGCAATTTGGCCCCGTCGGATGCTTTCTGACATGCACATGTCACAAGCAGGTCCTTCTCCCTTGTACACTGACAATCAAGGGGTGCTCAAACTGGCCAAAAATCTAGTCTTCCATGAACGTACCAAGCATGTCGAGCTTCATTGTCACTACATCCGCAAGCTGGTAGAAGATGGATCAGTTCAACTGCAGTATGTTCCCACGGCAGATCAAACTGCAGATATTCTCACCAAGTCTCTGAGCCCGGATAAATTTGTCAAATTCAGGGGGCAACTTGGTGTTTTTGACGGATTGACCATTAAGGGAGGGTGTTAGAATATGTTCTACTTATTTTAGTGGTCATTTTTATTATTTTGTTTTGTCTTTTATTGTTGCTACAGTAATCGACTTTCTACTATTGCTACAGTAGTCGTCTCTCCTCTTATATATTTTGTAACTTCTCTTTTTTAGTTTAATATGAAATCCTTTACCATTTCAATATTGATTGGTCCACAAACATTTGCACGAAGTAGCTGTAGAATCTTGGATGCTCTCCAAGACTTTCCATCTGAAAATGGAGTACGATACTCCTTCCTTGCTTGGCAAGCTCCGCAAACACCATGTGTCTGCTGTTGAATCTTAGGTAAGCCTTCTACCAAATTCTCCCGAGCCAGTTGAGAGAGGTAGGCAATGTTGAGATGCCCATACCGTTGATGCCAAAGAGTGCTGATAGATGAACTCCTTGCAACCAGTGCATGCTCTAGAGGATCTCTAGTATGAATCAACCGATACAAACCATGATCCGTGAGCCCAATTGCCACTATTTTCTTTGACTCCTTATCAACAATTCGACACTTGTGTGAATTGAAAATGATGTCCAACTTCAGACTATGTCGCATTATCTAACTCATCGAGAGCAAACTGAGCTCCATGCCCAACACATAGTATACATTGAGAAATATTAAATTTCTCCCACCAGATGTGATCTGGACGTTGCCCTTGCCGACAACTATATACTATTCATCACCACCAAAAATGATGGAATCGGAGCAAGCCATATACTCTGAACCAATCTCTCCTGTTTGTAAAATGCCGAGAGGCTCTGGAATCAATGTACCATGTAGATGATTTGACACGATCCGTTGGTCGTTTGGCCATCAATGCATAAGTAGACTCTTGTTTAGACTGCATATATGCCATCCCTCCCGTTTTTCAAAAGTATGAAAAACGAGGTAAAGGCTGTGATCTTAAGAAATTCCAATTCGAAACTTCACAACCAACCACAAAAACATCAGAAAAAAATTGCAAAAAAAAAGGGGATGCACACCAGCAAACCCTCATTTTTCTAGTAGGTCGTCACTTGGCAAAAAAACTTCCAAAATCCATAAGAAAAAACTCCTCAAAAATCCCATCAAAATGCAGAGAAAAATTGAAGACACCAGGTGCCTTACAAACCCCTGATTTTCTGCAACCAAGAACACCCAAAAAATAAGAAACACCTGCCCAAATATGAAAAAAAAACTTGGAAAAATGGCACCAAAAAATGCCAGAGCTCATGCATCTCAGAAAAAAATCTGCCTTGTTTCAGAAAATGCTTCGAACCCCACCCCTGAACTCTCAAAAAGAAAAACCCGCATATTTCTGCTACTCAAAACACCGTAACTTTCTTAGGTCATGCACCTCGAAATCAGCCACGAACACAGCATACGGTCAGACCCATCCAGAAACATGAAAATCCCGTGCAGAAAAGACCAAGCTGTGCGATCTTTAGAGGCACAAAAATATCCCACGAATTTAAAAAAAATATGTGCAAGAAATAGAGCATTTTGTATAGTTGCGATTTCTTAGATGCATCAAGAAACTTGCGAATTCATTCACAGAATGAGGGCACGATGTTAATCAGGAACCAACCCTTGAAATTTCTCACGAAAATGTCCACAAGATCTCTTCAAAAAATCTCCGAAATTTTTCCTTTACAAACCCTTGATTTTTCTTTTAAAATCAGCAAAAAAAACTTTTTAAAATTTCCAAAAAATCTTCAGGAAATTGACCACGAATTTTTATTGCTCAAAACATTTGCAAAAAAAGAGTCTATGCTCTGATACCATGAAATGATGATTGATATTCGTTATTTACAAAGGAGAGGAATACTCCTTAAATAATACAATACAAAACGATGTTTCTATAAGGAAACAATCTTTAACTAAAGTAATTAACTAAAACTTACTAAAAGCTAATTGAAGCAAACTAAGTTAACTGAAAGTAAACTACTATCTAACTAAAAGCTAAGATGACCATTAAATAGTACAATAATACTTTAATACAAGGCAAGAAGAAAACATGTTGCAATTAAAGAGTTACACATAAAAACTCAAATTTTTATCCTGGAAACCCTCCCAAGTGAGAAAAACCAGCTTTAATGGTAGTGGCAAATACCATACTGCTTATATCAAAAGTAGCAATTTACCAATTAGAATGGATTGCTTGGATGCAAGCTGTCCCTTGCTCCTTCAATGGTGATTTTTGTTGTCTCAACCCTTCTATTACATAATGAACTATTGAGTCCTCTTTTCCTTTGATCAGTACAACTTTATTTTTCCTTGCAATGATCTTAAATGCTAGTTTTTACCTCATTTTATAGATGTGAAAGAGAAGGTTCATCTGGGCCCTGGAAGTTTTTCTGCATGCATTTTAAGGTGAAATGATACCCTTTTAATTCACATTCTAAATTCCATGGACGTATGGTTGCAATCCTGTCTTGGACATTACCTGCAGTTGCAATCATTTTCTGAACACTTCCTGCTCTATTTTCGGATGGACAGGACTGCATTTGCGGTAAATACCCTACATGCTTCTTGCTTTGTTTTCTTACCAAATTCTTCTATTTTCTAACTAGGCTATGGACCCATTTTATTTTTCACAGAATTAAAAGTCTTTATATATTTGTTATTACAATTTTTAGGATCGATATGATTACACTTTCATTATTAGAGAGGATTTTGGTTTCACAAAAGCTCAGTGAGACTTCAAGTGAGGAAAAGATCCCCCCTGCTCTCTCTTCTATGGAGAGTGGTATCCCTTTTTTGCTTTCCACATAGTAAGCTTGGGCACATGCTTCATCCAAGTCTTGTGGGTTGGTGATGAGTACTCTCCTGCTATTTTTTAAAGTGGAAACCTCCAAGGTACTTGATCATTATATCCTTTTCTTCCAACTCCATGCCAACTATCATGGCTTGTCTTTAAAACTCGTGGCATAGTCATGCACACTTTGCATGTCCGCAAGGTTAAAAAATATCCACTTAATACTTTGATCATACGGTGTCCTATGAGATAGAAATTTGTTTGGATCAATTCCTTGAATTCTTCCCAAGTGCCTCCAATTTCCTTCATTCTCTTTTCACAATTAATTACATAATTTTCTCACCATACAAGAGCATGCCTTTCCAGTTTGACGTGTGGAAAATAAAATTCCTTGTGCCCCATTATCTTTGTGTACATTGAAATAAAATTTTAATTGCTTAATCCAAGAATCCAAGTTTTTGGCATTAATTTCTCCACTAGAAATTTTAATCTCTAGTTTAACTGGAATTAATTCATTTGCTTTGAATAGCTCTTTCAAGAACTCCTCACTTGTCATACCTTCTCCTTCCTCTATGCTGAATTTCTTGGCAAGAGCTTTGTATCAAATTACCTATTGAGGTTTGCTCATCTTGGGCCCAACCATTGTTGGTTTTTTCGTTATTCCCTTCATGTAGTTTTCCAATGCTGTTATCCATGCATTCATCTCCTCCATTTGGGCTTCTTATGTGCTTGTAATTGTGATACACACTTTCTACAAATCCCATGAAGATTAAACCTATTTGATACCGAAATGATCCTTAAACTCTCAAGATTAAGTAAAATTTGCAGATGTCAAATTTATGCTAACATACTGTACTACTTGTAAATTTAAATGATGGTGTTAGAGAGGGAATTGTTGATCCTGGAAATCCTCTGAAGAGAGAAAAACATTTTGCAAGTAAATAATTCCAGACAAGAACTCAGTTTTTTATCCTGGAAACCCTCTGAAGAGAGAAAAACAAGGTTTAATGGTAGTGGCAAATACCATACTAACTATATTAAAAGTAGCAATTTACCGAGTACAGTAGATTTCTTGGATGCAAGCTGCCCCCTGTTTATTTAAGGACAGTTTCTATCTCAGCCCTTGTATCACACTTTGAGCATCTGATTTCTCTCTTCCTTTGATTAATACAACTTTACCTTTCCTCCTAATGATCTCAAATACTAATTTTTATCTCTTTTGATAGATTTATGTGAACAGGAAGGTTCTCCCAGGCCCTAGAAGTTTTTGCACATGTGTTGGAAGCAAAACTACACCTGTTTAGTTCACATTCTGAATTTTATGGCTATACAGGCAAGGGACAGTACTGCGGCTGGACAAGACTGCAACCAGAGTCCTCTCTTGTCCTGGACACTACCATGGTCAGACAAGACCACTGCAGTCCCGTCTTGGACACTACCATGGTCACAGTCCTGTCCTGGATACTTTCCTGCTTTGTTTTCTGATCAACCTCTTCTGCTTTCTCTATGTTATGGACCCATTGTATTATTCACAAAATCACAAGTCTTCATATATATTTTATTATAATTTTCATGATCCATATGAATCACTCAAATGCCATGATGACCTGAATTCAATTCTCACTGGATGCTTCCTTCTGATAAAGTGGCTGGTGTTAGTGTGTGCAAAAAGGGTCAACATTGGGGAAGTGAATTTTGATGAATACGAGTCTCCCAAGGATTGTAACCTAATAGTGCCAGGGATGTAGGCATCCTGAGTTTTCTTAGCAGGTACAGCTAAGCAGGACTTGATCCCAAGGAAACAACTACTACCTCTACATTTGCTGCACAAGTGGTTTCCTTGAAACCCTAAAGGGCCAAAACCAAATGGCTAGTATAATTAGGATCTTTATCATAAATGTCACAGTGCTGATTTTTCTGCCAGGAGACTTTGAGCTGCTGCTACAGAATGTAATGTCCCTTTTTGGGATTGCCCTAAATCTTGCCCTAGAATAAAAGAATTAATGTAGTTAGGGTTATAACTAACCAATTATATGCTTGAAGCAATATAAAACTTGGTTTAGGTCCTGCAATCATGTTAGACAATATTGGAAGTGTAATTCATACGATCAAAACATTTATAATAAATGTCTTATCTATGTAAAGCGTGTAAAAATACATAGCTATTTCAAAACTATATAAACTACACAATATCCATAATGCATAGTGGAAGTTTAATCATAATAGGACTTGGATGAGAAACATGATAAAGCGCCTGAAGCTATTCATGCTAAGCCCAAGAGCAAATATACCATCCCTCTTGGCTCCAAGTGGTAGACATGTGGGCATCTAACATGGGGTGGCGTACTTAGTGGATAAACTTATATCTGCCTTCCCTATTTATGCTGTCTTATTTATCCTTCTTATGATTGAGACTCCTTGAATCCATGCCAACAACCAACCCATGTAGAGATGGGGGCGGGATGGGGGGCAGCTACAATAGGAGGCCCGTAGATTCCCCTTTCTAAGCCCAAGGGCAGACACTCACCCCCTTGACCCCAAGTGGCAAACACATGGGCATCCAACATGGAGTGGCATAATTGGAAAGAAATCTAGTATCTGCTCACCCTACTGGTATTTCCCCCACTCCTCATGGTTGCTTCTTGAGAATTACAAATACTAAATATATCCAGATTCATAGAGATTACACAACAATAAATATATCATCATTAATATTCACAATAATCATAATAGTGCATACCACAATACTTGCTAAAATATAAGACTGCTATATTCTACGATGCAAATATATTAACAAATGCTGACTTCTGCCTTTGTCTGCTGAGTGCAGATAATTATGTTTGATCTCCTCCTATTGCCTTTCTGTTCAATTTGTTTTTAATATTCTGAAGATATTGCTTTATTTATATTGATTGGTATTCATATATATATATATATATAATTATTCTTTATTTATATTGATTGGTATCCATGTATATATATTTATGTATATATACAGTTATAATTATTCTCTTATTTATATTCTACAACTTACTTCAATAATATTCTTTCTACAGGCAATGTTTATTTTTAATAGATATCTTGTATCTTTTCAAATCCCATTCTATTTCTTCATGATCCTTCTCCCTTTGAAATGTTTATCCTTTATATCCTCCCTTCTGGGGGAAAAAGACATCTTTTTGTCATACCTTTTCCTTAGTAAGGGACACGTCCCTCTAGAGCCTGATTGTTGCCTTGAGACTTTTGTTAAGTATTAATTATAACCTTTTCCAATTGTCACTTTGCTTTTGACCAGCGATGACTTTGATTGCTGTTTTACGTTTAATTATAGCCTTCATTAAATCGCTGCATATTATCCCAGATAATTGCTGCTGTAAATAGATCACTGCATCCCTTAATTAATTTCCATCGATTCTTTCTTAAGCTCCCTTGGTCAGCGATTGTCTTATGTGCTAAAAGGAGTCAGCCCAAGGTTTTAAATATTGTTTAATTCAAGATTTTTTACTATAAATAATTATGTATTGTTGCTGCGATCTGAGTGCTGGGGACAGGACATAATTATTGTATTAAATAAAATAGGACATCACAGTCCACCCTGCCCAAGATTGCTTGTCCTCAAGCAATCACAAGCTAAGAAGTTCTTGAAGTTACCAAGATCCTAGATCAACCTTGTAGATTTGTAATTCTCAGACAGTGATACTTTGATATAATTGAAAATTCTACAATTAGTGATGATTGTCTTGCTTATGTCCGACTCTATACTACAATTATGTTCCTAGAGAGTAGTTGTTACTCATTAGTATACTTGACTCAACTTAAATACCAATAAGGTTAATACCGTCCTCTAAAGTATGAGGACAATTTTCTGTCTAATATTCTTCGGACTCATGTACTAACTATACCCCAATAACTCTCAACAATAAAACCAAGAGTTGGAAATTGGCAAGAGTTGTTACTTAAGACAAGTTTTCTCTCATTTCATCACCACAAGGATCCTAGGTAATGATACAAATTCTTCATTATCCCTTGTTGGAAATTCAGAATGATAGAAAAATATTGTATCCTTCATCATGATGGAGAATGGGAGTGTTGTGAATATCAAAATCCCACTCCTTTGTGTAAACCCACTTTGCTTTTGTGTAAAGGATCTAGATGTTTGAGTTACAACTTCCTTAGATAAAGTATGTTTCATTTTGTGTAAGCATTCAAACAAGGTTTGAAGCAAGTTTGTTTCTAATGAGGATGTAATATAAAATAGCTTATAGGTTTTTTTGTAACACTTAACCTAGTCAAACATCTGACATACCCATAGGTAATTAATGACATGTTATAACCTTCTAAGTGTATATTTCGTAATACTTAAGTACAAGTTTATTGGATTGATCAAGTCTGTAAAATGAAAGATGTACAGTAGTTTAGCATTCTAAAAGGAGGACTTAAATTTATAGGTTTACCCTAATATTCAATCCTTGTACCATCTTCTAAATCAATTGGAGGTTATTACTCCTTTTTGACATATCCCCATGTTTGGTACTAAATTTATTTTCATATCTTGGGAAAGTATTGTTTTATATTACCTGGTTCATTTAAACATCAATTTATCCCAAAGTTTGAAAGGTGAGAATGATCCTGGGATTCATGGGATATGGACCCATGATATAACTTAGCATAGGCTTATGTAATACTGATAATTTTGTTGCAGCTTGATTTGTATCAAATTTATCTCAGATACCTAATATTGATGTCCTTGACCTTAAATCATGGGTATAGAGCAAGAAAAATCACTTAGGAGAAGAAGATCCTAGGATGAAATTATCTCAAATATTTTCTATATCACTAGTTCCTAAAGAGTTGAGCTATCTTCATTACCTTTGCTCGAAAATATTGTGTTTGGCATGGATAATTGTTCGGATGTTTATTTATTTTTAATGCATAAATATTGTTAATGAAGAGGCTTTGAGTATTTTCAGCCTTTAAGAGATCTCAAGGACTGTGATTGTCGGGGGATATGCATGAGTAAAGTACTAGGTAAATTTCTAGAGATCTTAGATTTTTCAAGCAACCTTGGCAGTTTCCACATATTAAGATGAGGATTAGAAGCATGACACACATTTATGATCTTAATGGTGATGTTTAATGTTGGTCTACTTTCCCCTTCCCCCAAGGTGCAAAGCAAGGAACATGATGGTGATGCACTGTAAGTGATATTATCCAACTTGGTCAAATAATTCTCCTTTCCCTAGTTGCAATAGAAACCATACATGGAATAGCTATGTTATGTATAACAAGTATGAGTATACCCTATGGTAATGCTTATCATAAAACAGACACCTTATGATGTTAGGAATACGTTTACTGAGTCCTAATTGTTTGTGTGAAAGTTGTACCTTAACACAATCTATGATTTTGACTAAAAAAGCTTGACATGGTGACAAATCATGTACAATCATGTTTTGTACTTAGTTAGGTTTTTAATACTTATTTCAATCTTGATTTTGGGTTTACTTAGGTCTCTTTGGCATATGTTGGTGGTGAATTCATTGGATAGATTTATTCTTTTATATCCATTTCTTGAAGGAGTCACCACCCTTCACAATGAGATATTAAGGAGGTTTTCTTGAAGAAAATTGCCATAACCATTTTAAACAACTTGCATTCTCACCATCCATTGTAAATCTTAACCCTTCATCATGCCTCTACATTCTAGGAGAATCCTGTCAATTAATCTCAACTGTAGATTCGTCAAACAAATCCACACTGTTAATCCAAAAATTCAAAAAGTTATAAATTAAGTTCCAAACTTCCACAAAAAATCTTCTGTGAACTTACAAGTACATGCTGCTAAGATTTTGAAGTATCCAAAGAGTAACTATGACCCTATTCATACTAACAATAAAGTTTGTATTGCTAAAGGCCTGTTTTACTTAAATGTTCTGTTGCTCAACCTGAGATTTGCACTTAGTATGAAATATTTCACATTTTGTTTCCTTTTTCAAATTTTGTGTTTATAGAGATTATATCCCAATGGACCCTATTGGCCTTCGTTTTAGTCTGTGGTAATTGATGATGATAAATATATTGTATATTGCAAGAAGATTTGTACCAGGCATGAAGATATGTCATTATGGAACCCTTTATTGTTATGTCATTGTTCTTGTGGAATAGCTATCAATGCAAAAACATCATGTATGTTTGCAAACCTAGTTACCTAGTCTTATTGGGAAACCTTGCGTTGACGCTAACTTGTAGTGGCTTTGCTCAAGTTTATCCTTAGGCATCGATTATTTACGTAAGTGGCTAGAGGGATGTGTTATCAAGTATTGTTGACTCTAAATGGAGAATTCAACAAATTTAAGAAGCTCCTTTGCCTAGAAGCCAAAGCCAAATGTTAGAAGGCGAAATCTATGCTGTCTAGCTATATAAATGGAAAGAGAAGGAACTATTTGACAATGCATTAGCAAATCAAAGGGAATTGTCGAAGCCCTTGAGCAATGAAAGGAAGACAACTGAAAGAGTTTACTTTTCTATTTAATGCAAGTGATGGAGTTCTTTGGTTTAGAATTTTCATGTTTGCTAGAAATCAATGCTTCTACCATATAGAGTGGACATAAGGCACAAAAGATGACACAAATAAAAATGTTCTTCCCAAAATATAATTCTTCTTGCTTTTTTTGTTTTACTTAGCGATTCTAGATGAGTAGGCATCTGATGAAGACGTGTTCTGTACTTTATGTTTGATGATGTAATAGGAACTTACATGCAAGTTGGTAGCATATAAAGATGACATGAATAATTATGTTTTTCCCAAAAGATAACTCTTATTGCTTTTCTGGTTTTACTTAGTGATTCTAGATGTATAGGCATCTGATGAAGATGAGTTTTGTACTTATGTTTGATGATGTAATAGGAACTTAGATGCAAGTTGGTAGCATATATATCTTAGAATTGTGAGAGGAAATGGTGTAATTTTACTTTATTTTGAATGGAACATCAACTTGGTGGTGCTTAAATATTGATCGTCTCTTTCAGGTCTCCAGGTTGTTAGCATAGATTGGACGATTATTTAAAAAGTTTTTGGGAGCTTTGATGCATGCGAAAGAATATTTTTAATCTCTAGTAAACTTTTAGGATACATAGATATGCATGGGAATGAAAACATTTCTTAATAACATTCTACAAAATAATCACAAATCCAGTAGGTGAGATTGTCCTCATAAGAGTGTCTGGGATGACTGTGGAATTATTTAAAGCACTTCTTGTAATTCCATAAAGAAGTATATGTGTGTGTGTGTGTGTTGCAGGGGGGGGGGGAGGGGTTATTTTATACTAGGCTTCATTATCTTTTGGATTTTTCATGGTTTCTGATAGGTGGACATTGTTTGTTGGTTGCTTTAGGACCCTGCTGTACGGGCAAATGTATCAGGACAGCCAAAGTACTCCGGAGGTTCATTTTACACTACAGTGAGTGAAATTAATATTTTGTATTTTCTTATGAACATATACATCTGCATTAGTTTCATTTTGTTTAGGCTTGTTTTGAATTATTTATCTTATAATGAATGGATTAAACTGTTTGGTAAGGTAAGAACCATTTTCCAGTACAATCTTATGATCCTGTTGTGCTTAATCACTACTAAAGAAACATGAATGATGATTGACGATCAAGCTCATCTCATGTATCTTTTGAAGCTGGCAGAATCTCCTAGTATGTTTTTGAAAGCTCCATATACAATGAATTGATGAGATGGATGATTGTGCATCATTTTATTTACATTATATATGAGACTTTAAAACAAGGTTTGCACTAACATTATAAATGGTAAGTTGGTAACACCAAATGAAAAACAAATAGGGATTATGTATCAGTTTGATCCTTGAGGACGGGTAAAAATCATAGAATACATTTGGAAATACTTCAGATATGGTTGCTTCACGAAATTTAATGCCAATGATCCAACAGAAGTATTTGTCTGCCAAACAAAAGTAATTTGGACTCTTAACCTAACTCATTAATAGTATATAGTTTGTTAAACTTGCAAATACCATATTTGAAATCCAAAGGTTGGGCAGAAGTGTTGCTTTCCCTGCAGAGAGGAAATGTGCCAAAAATAACTTGCAAATCGTAACCATTTCTTACAAAGACAAAAATCTTTTCATATTATTCAATATGGCATTTTAGTTTCACATCTAAAATTTCTGGGAAACCATTGAAGAGCAGAAGGGCCAACCATGAAACATGGAGGACTAAATTGATTAATAAAGAACCCTTTCTTGGTTGTTCATGGTTTCTCATGAAGAAATGAATATAGTAGAAAGGGAAATAAAATGATCACCTATCTGAGATCCACATTTGGTCTAAACTGAAATTGATTACTTAACCAGGGGTTGATGCCCTTTTGCAACTAAAAGCAAATGCTAAATAAGAGGAAAATGCTGTTTATGCTTCAGCTAAAGATTGCTTTATAGTTTTTGTTGGGAAATTTTGCATGGTACAGGAGCAGGACAGTAACTTCAAGAAATCAGAAACATAAAATCATCAATTCCATCCGAAAGATCTTAAAGCTGTTCAAGACTTATTGGAACAATTTTGTCTTTATATTAAATCAAATTAATCTCCTGCTTCACCTCAGCATCATACTGAGCTTACAATCTGTAATGTCCCATTTGAATTTTTAACATCCCAGAGGGAATATTTCATAATATCCAATCAAGTTTAATTTTTAATTTTTAATTTCTATACAATAATATATACACTGGAAACTATACTTTTTTCCTAAGTTGCTGAATCGGGTATGGGTACGTGGGTACGGGTATGGGTACGGTATGCCGGTACGACAATTTTTTTTTTTTTGGGTGGGTACGTTTGGGTATGTCCGTACATAAAACATATAAAAATCATAGATATAGACATATTTGCAACCTAAAAAGTAAAAAACAAGAATTAGATTTAGATTACCACATATCTCCATAGAGGTGAATTTGGGTTGGTTTTAAAGGTGGGTCGAGCAAAATGCTACAAAAATTCAAAAAACAATTATTGAACAATAAATGTTAAATAGTAAACTGTAATTAGTAATAGTACTAGCAATATATTCAAATTTGAATTTCAATTACACTTCTATAATTTACAATTTTACATCTGGTATATTAAATTTAATTATATTAATTTATTAATAATTTAATATTTATTATTAATATAATTTAAATTAAATAATAACCAAAATATAGATATTTTAAAATAATAAATAAAAGACTTAAAAAAAATTTAATGAATCATTTGAAGTTTTTATATATTAATGAATAATATTAAGTTTTAAAAAAAACTTAAAATATTAGAAAACTTCAAATGAATCATTTGAAGTTTTTTAATAAACTTCAAAACAATTATAAATATTTACAAAATATATTTTTAATTTATAAATTTAATAGGGTTTAAAATTTTAAATATTTAAGTTTTAACTATTATGAAATAAATTTTAAACTATACAAAATAAAAAATCTTCAAAACTTACATGGCGGTGCGACCCGTGAGCAAAAAATGAGGGCGCGACCTGAGTGTGAGCGACTGTTCTTTGAGGGCCACCTGCATTTGTTCTCTGTCTTTAGATCTGCAACCCGCGACGGCGCGACTGTTCTTCTTCAAAAACCAACATTTTTCTTTGTCTTTAGAAAACGGCATCTTCATAAACTCGCGTCGGCAACGAAAAAACACTTTCAAAGTATTGCAAAATGAGTTTAATCTTTTAGGTTTTCACTTTTTCGGCTTAAATTTTTAAAAACGTTTCCAGAATTTTTTTCCCGTGTCGTGTTCGAATCCGTAGAGTTTTTTGGGCTTATCCGTTTGCAGACGTACCCATACTTGGAATTGGCAGGGTAAAGGGCCGATTCCGGTAACTTAGCTTTTTTCCAATTGGTATTTCTGATAATTAATTGAATTTGCACAATTCAATATCTCTTTTAAAGATAACAATCAGATTTGCTAATAAACAACACATGTTATTAACTTGAAGTTTTAATAATTTATACTAGAAGACATGTCAACTTAACAAAATGGTGACTTCCATATGAAATCATTCTTGAGAAAGTTTGGGTTTCCGTCCTTCAATTCTTGCCATTAGGGGTTTTGTCCTCAGGTTAAATGAACTGCAGTTCCATGGTCCAAAGGAGTAATAATCAGATAAGAAAAGATGTATTCTTCCTATGGTGGTTATTTCTCCTTGTTTGTGTCTCTTATATATCTTTTTCCTTCAATAGTCATGATTCTTCACACGCCCCTCGACTTTTGATAAAATTAAACTTTACTTTTATATTTTATATTTTATATTTTATTTTGATATTATAATCCTATTTCCAGAAGGGGACATTACACAATCAAAACCCTAAATTTTCTTTTCGATACTCTATCAAATTCTTCTCTCTATTTGTTGTTTGCTATCTTAGCAATGATCTAAACATCTACCTGTAACAATAAAAGAAAACACTCTAAAAATAGCCTTGTTTTAAAAAAAATAAAAAATAGTCAAATCTTTATCTTCCTAATTTTATATTTAATTTCTGCTCCCATTTTTAACTTCTGCTTTTGGCATCCTGCTTTTTTGTTTTTTGCTGTAATGATCTAGTCTTTGCCTTTTGTGACATCAGATTTTCAAACATTCTCCCCCTTGATGTTAAATCCATGTATCTGCAACTTTGTCTTTAATTCTGAGTGGTTTATCTTCCCTAGTCCTCTAGTCATGATGTTTGCCAATTATTTTTTTGATCAACAAAACTGAATTTCAACTTTCTTGTCTTTTACCAATTCTCTTATGTAATGATGCTTCATTTTTATGTGTTTTGTCCTTGCATGAAATATTGGATTCTTACTTAATTGTATTGCTTCACGGCTGTCACAAAATATTACTATAGGATTTCTTGTTTCTTCTCCTAGATCTTCCAAAACTCTTCTCAACAAGACTGCTTGTATACATGCTACCACTCCTGCAACATATTCTGCTTTTGAACTGATAATGCAACTGTATTTTGCTTCTTTGAACTCCATCTAATCAATTTACTTCTTAATGTAAAACAGTGTCTTGATGTGTTCTTTCTATCATCTGATAAACTTGCCCAATCTAAATCTGAATAACTACGCAACTTTGAATCTTTAGCTGTATGTTAATGGATTCCATGATCACAAATAAGATTGCCCTCTTTTTAATGTCAAAGGCAGAGATAATGGGTGGAAAGATGACTCAATAGGTTTGCCCCACTTTATGAACTATTCTTTTCCTGCTTTGGTGCAATTTTATCATGGTTCTACCACAAAAAGTGTAAGTTTTGATTTTACTCCCCTTTCACGTGTTGGCAGAGATGTACAAAGTTTTTGTTGAGTTTCAATTCACTTGAGCTGCGATTTCTAGCGGCATTGCTACCCAAAATGTGTGCCTCATTTTCCCTTTCAACACTTGGCATGAATCACTAAACAAAATGCCCCTTTTCTTCATGGCTGGAAAGGTTTATAAATGGTTTAGTGTAAGAACCCCAGGGTTTTCACCAACTTCTATGTCACCCAACCAGGGTTAGTGATTCACAATAACATAGATTTGCAACACAACAGTAATACCCAGCGAACTAATAGTGAGCAGATTTAAACATAGACCATAAGCAATCGTGATAATAAGGAACAACAAACAGATCTGATTATAACTTTCTAATATAGATATCAGGTTTAATTTCCAGGTTGACTGCCCAATAGACAAAATGCAATAGAAAAAGGTTTGATTTATATTTGTTTGGAGTAATTACAAGCCCGCAGACCTTACAATGGTGCTGTCATAAGAGATCTTGCATGGAGGTCTGCCCATGGCGGTTCAGTTATCAGGAAGTGGCGTCTAGCATCTGAAGTTGGCTTATTACTCTTGCATGACGCTCTATCTCTCCCAATATCTGGCCTCAACTTGATGGATTTGATATCAGTCGCCTTAGATCTGCAAGTTATCTCACCAAAACCTTCCTGTGGGTATGAAACTCTTCCGAACAACAATCCCTTGTCAAACCCCAATCATGGCGTGGGTTTTTCCTTCCTGGTCTGAGTGCTGTTTTATCCCTGCGCCATTCTTCTTGAGGCTGCCCACAAAATATGGATGCTTCAGGACTCCACAGAGGCTACAATCTGCACCAATGGAGGTCTGGAAAGTCCTTACAGCTGCAAATTGCAGCACAGTGACCTGAATTCTGCTGATATAGATGCCCAGCAGTTGGCCTAGTGGTTAGCCGCCTAGCAACTTACCCAGTTCCTTCACTCCAGCAATGGTGCTCAGCCTGGTAGCACAAACTAGGTTAAAAATTGCAATTATCTGATCATTAACAGCAAGGAATGAGAGGATTAAGCAAGATTCCAGAATCAGGGTTTTCGTCCTGACCTGGTTGGGTAACTAGGGTTAGCATTCCAGCTGACCTGCTTGAGTTTTACCTCAAAAATCCTGCTAAGATCTTCCCCCTTTCCCCAGCTTGCAAGACAAGTATTTATACCTGCAAGTACATTGGCACTAGGTCCCAAAGCAGGCCAACCAACGATATGAAATTGTTTTTATTTTATTTATTTATTCATTATAATACTAGTTGGCCCAAAATTAGGTGCCAAGTTCAGGTTTTAAAATTTAGATTTTAATATTATTTATTATTATTATTATTTTTATTTTATATTTAATATTATTATTTTATTTATACTTTGCTTTTTAATATTTATAAATACATTTAATATGGTGTTAAGAAACACCTTTTATGTCATTGTTGGGCCGACCTCCCAAAAAAGGGACATGACATTTAGCCCTTTCCCATCTGCACATAGATTGCTTTCTGACACCCACTTTACCAAGGTGGAATTCACTTGCTTGTTTGCCACTCCTAGCCTTTGCCATGTCATGCTCCTTTACATTTAGGCGAAATCCATATTAGAATTCCTATCATGGTAACTAATTTACTAATGCTTAAATAAATATTAAATTAATCAACACAAATCATTGAATTTCAAAAAGCGGAAATGAACACAAGTACACACTAATTTACTCATGGAAATTTGCTTGCATTCTTTCAAAAGCTTACAAGGAAACCCTAGAAACTTGCAAATTTCTAGGGTTTTTTGTGCAGTTTTCTAAGGGTTTTCCAATAAGCCTAAAACCCTTCGGCCTTGGTCTATGTACGAATGTTCTATTTTCACGTTGATCGGTTAAGCTTGTTGTGTGTGCTTAAGTCATTTCTTCATATCTTAGGCTACATTTCTTTATCGACCTCATTATTCTAGTAACTGGAATAGCCCATTGTCCCAATGCTTTGAGCAACACCTTTGTTCGCTTGCAAGTAATCATTCATTTGGTGGTCCTCGCCCATGTCCATGTGATGTTTTATTTGAGTGCACTCACTCTTTGTAGCACAATTTCTTGATGCATGCTAGCTTCTAAGTTGTGCTCATGCGCTATTGTGCTATGTGGATTCCAACATAATCCTTTGCCTAGTCATGATAAGCTTGTGGAACCATTGCGATGCTGAGTTGTCTTTGTTCCAATTGGAGCACACTTGTTCCTTTTAGTGCAGGTTTGAGAAAGTAAAGTCTTTTGAAGTTGCACTCGTGCGCTTGGCTGCCACGCCTCCTTCGATGATTTGTGCTTACAAGTTTGCATGGGTCACTAGTTGTACGAGTAGCGTTCTTTCATTGCACTATGTTCACTCTATGTAGCATAGTTTCTTGATGTGCTCTTAGGGTGAACTTGCGCTACCATGCTATGATATGTGTTGCGTGAATTGGGCCTGGGTGACTTCCTTAGTTCTTGTTGAGCATATGATTAAATTATGAAGACAAATGAATGAGTGTCAAGTGTTGACTACCCATTGCAACATAATATATCATTGCAATGTGATTTCTCTAAAGTAGAACCTTTTGAAGCTGCGCTATTGAGCTCTACTAACACTTGGCGGCCATGGTGTTAAAACAAGCCGACTTGGTATCTTAGTGTATAAGCTAGGGTAATGGTTGTGGGGCCCCTCCCACGACTTGGCATCACTTTTGTAGTTGGCTATATATCATTGGAGCATGGTCGTTCTTTGCAAACTTCATTTGTGCCCATTTTTTCAAAGCCACATTGATGTATTATCTTTTCGTGTGTCCTCCACAATGCCAAAGAAGGCTGATGTGCTTTGTCCTTTCGTTGGGCCCATATGGACAGATGTTAACGTGTCATTTCCGTGTGCTTCCCCTTTGTAGCACAACTTCACTAATGGAAATTTCAAATGCTTTTGCATTGCAGGATTGGTGATGCATTGGCCATTGATCTATGCACCTCATTAGATTGACGGTCCAAATTCAAAATTGTTAACGGTTAGTGGGAAACTCACATGTTTCGCTTGTATGAGCAATTACTGCTAGAAACAATGGATTTCTATTGTTCTTTTTAAGGATTCTGACTCAAATCAATTGAGTTCATTGTTCAAGCATCCATACAAGAATTGCAAGATGAAATTGAGCCATCATGGTGTTTTCAAAGCTACAAGTAACAAGAGTGAAATTAGGGTTTTTTGGCATCATAAATAGGTAAGTTTGGTTCCTTCTATTGGTGCTATAAAAGATCATTTCGATAGTTGAAGCTTTGACTACTAGAGTTTGCTAGATTGTATAAAAGTTTTTCCATGACTATAAGAAACCCTAGTTGCTTGAAATACCAAAACCCTCAAATGAGCCAAACTACCTCCTAGAGTGGGAAGATGAAGAGAGGGCTTGAACAAGATTTGTTAAATCAATTGCCCGACTCTTCCAAGAGGGAAAAGCATGCCCAAGGAATTGGTATTGTATCAGACAGACTTATTGATAGGGTAGAGTCTATTAGGGATGCAACTATTCCTATCCAGGGTTGGGAGTTGTTCAACAACTGCCATAGGCGTAACGATGCTGTCCATCCCATCTCCAATATATGGAACTTGGACCTGGGAAGACTTGTGGTTCTGAATGTATTTATCGGTGTTGAGTTAATTAGAGCTATTGCTAAAAATTATGATGCACAAGCAAGAACTCTATTAAATTCCAAGGGTGAATGATTAATGGTAGTGAATAGAGAAATGATTTGTAAGGTCTTTAATCTCAATATCACAATCAACGTCCCAAATGATTTCAATGCACTAAATAGAGAGTATTCAAGGGATAGGTTTAGTTACTAAGTAAGGTGAGTGCCCCATCACAGGAAGATGACACTAGAGAACAAGCTCACCTAGTTTGCGAGAGATGAGCAAGAGCTTTTCAATGTAGACATCTTTGAGGAGTATTTCATCAGAACATGCTATGCATGATGCCAAGTGTTGGTAGTTGACTTCAAACCACAAATACTTTTCCACTTAATGATGACGGCTACAAGCATTCAAGATAGAGATGCTAATAGAGATTTTGACTTCGCAACTTTCATAGAAAAAGGCATTAACAAGGAGCTAGTAGCCTTGAGGGCTGACGACAAGGTTCTTTACTTCAGATGGTATTCTATGTTATTGCATATTCTTCTATATTGTAGTGAGAGCTTAGAGCAATGAGCTCAAATTGCAATTGCATAGTTTTTAAGGAGATCCCATGCCCATTCAAGGGCAAACATATATTTGGGATATGCATTGCTAATCCTCCAATTACATCATTTTTGAGGAGCATTTTGTCCAAATGATTTTGAAGCATTTAAGTTATCTAAGTAATAGATTATCAAAAGGTGCAATGAAGTTTTTGAGGCCCAAGGATAGATTGCCAGAGAAAGCAGTGACTCATAATTAGGGTGATCGGTTTTTACACTCCAACACAACAATTGTTAGAGTTTTTGGGTCAGTTGTGGAGTCACATATCTTGCCTAAGTATGTTCTTGATAGAATTAATTACATAGAAATCATGTGGCAATTGAATGAGCTAGATCAATTGCATCTAAGAACACACAAAAAAGGTTCATTCTTCCCTCCATCAACTGCCTTATTCAATTTTTTGATTACAACAAAGGTAGGATTGGAGCTATTAGCTCCTAAGCTAAGAGATTATAGGAATAGGGTTGACAAAAGAAGGAACTGTGGCCCCAAGCTCTTCATTGATCACATAAGAAAAGGGGTGGGAAAATCTCCATTTTACCATGAATATAATGAGGCAGAAGATTTGATTAGAAATTGTGCTTTTGATATTGAAGTTAGGGAAAAGAGGGAAAAATGGTTCTTTATTCTTGTGGGAGAAGGAAAAAGAAAGAAGAGGGAAGCAAGTTATAAGGAGGCATACATGGATATTACAGATCCTATTCTTAGGATGCAGATGATGCTAGATAATATCTCAACCCTTGGTTAGAGCTCCTATAGTAGTTCCATGGCAAGGTAAGGAAGAGGCACAACAACATGAAGAAGAAGTTGAACAGCTAGTTCAACAATCTGGAGCAGAGGTAGCTAAGGTTGTAAGAGTTGCTCCTCCACAAGTAGCACCTAGCCAATAAGGAGGGATTCAACCATTGGTTGATTATTGCATTGATTTCTTTGTAACATAGGAGGTGGGAGAAAATATCATGGATATTGATGAAGTAAATCAAGTTCTTGCCTCCCCCCAAAGGATGCAAATTGATGAAGCTCCTTAAGATAGACTACAACTAGACCTTGGAGTGGGAGGCAATGTTGTAAATGATATAAGAGCTCTAGCTTGCACAAAACTCCTATTTGATGATGACTTTGTGAAATCTAAGGAATTCAAAGACCTCTTAATTAAGAAGAAGATGGAGATCTTCATTCAAAAGTTGAATAAGGAAAAAGAAGAGGCCACAAAAGAGGAAATGAAGGAAGTGACCAAGAAAGTCATGCAAGAAATTGACTTCCATTTCAACAACATTACCCCTAAGGAGGGAGGGAAACTGGTTAAAGAAAGTGGGTGTTTACTATTACCTGGATGGGACATTCCCTCAACTACTGCTCTGGACACAATTAGGTGGCAAGATATTGATGAAAAAGTGCTAACCTTTGAAGACCAAGCCAAACAATTATATTTTGGGTCTGGGCTAAACACTAAATTTGAAACATTAGCAATATGGACAGTTGCCCTTGAGAACCAAAAGCCCCAAGTTGCCAAGGATATCAATGGATTGGTTGGCAACTTGATTGTTAGAAGATTGGTTGACACCACAGCCCCACAAGTTGCATTGTTGGTGGTAAGCACAACATTGTCTAGTGAGGCTGCAGTTAAGTAGTTACAAGTAGACTTTGAGAAGCTGCAAAAAGGTTACATAAAATTGATGTAGGAGTACAATAGGGTGCAACTGTAGTACTTTCTCCTTAGAGCATCATATTTGAGCCTGCTACCCCTCAATCTAGCTCCGTGGACACAACTTTCCAGGATAGAGAAACCTTCACATTGAGGATAAAGGAATAAAAAGAAGAATTGAAATAGAGCAAGGAGGCAAAGAAGGTTGCTAGGGAGGAAGGTAAGAAGAAAATGATTAATTTGGTTGATGATTTATTAGGCCATAGATTATCTTGCATTTTGTAGAAATTAGATGATACATGGGCTAGTTACAATAATTTGAAGAAAGCATATACTAGCCATGTACAAAATGAGGCTAGTTTGAAGGATATATTAACTATTTGGATTCCAAGAATACCAGTGATGTGGAGTATTTACATGCAAGCCTAATTTGAACCAATCGCCCTTATAGAATCGCCCTTAGTAAATTGGATATTCAGTTAAAAGAAAAACTGAGTTCTTTTGGGGCACTGGAAGAGGCTTTGATGCCCAAAATTTTGGATGAAAATGGAGGGATCAAGACATTTGATGAATGGAAATCAGATTTCAATAACATTTTACCTACTTTGTGTGCTTCAATTTTTGCAAGTGATGAAGTGGACTCTCTTTTGTGCAATACTAGTCTGGATAAATTGATAAAGTTGGGAGTCAAGTTTAGATAGCTTCATCAAAGAAACCAAAGCAACGTTGGATGCAAGATATGTGGCACACACAAATAAAGTTGCAAAAGTCCTAGCTTTTCAATGGCCTTCAAAAGAAATATATGCTTAATGGATGGAAAAATATAATGGTTAATATCAGTCTTGCTAGATCATCAAGGTTCTCAAATTTTGTCTTCAACATTTGGACAGGCTCATATGATTTTGCAATGGCTTCAAAAGGTTCCCCAGGCTTCAGTTGTTAAGGGGACTTTGTTTAGTTACGGGTTGTAACCTTGTTTTGTTTCAACAATGTTTTGGTTGTCACATGTAAAACGTGACAAGCGTCATTTGCTCTCGAGCTTGCTTGCTTATTCGATCTTTAAAAGAGGAGCTATGCTTCATTGTAAAGGGTTCTAAGGATTGTAATTTTGAGTGGGATATCTAGTCTCTAGTGTGTCTTAGGATATGGTGTTCAAAGTTTATAAAATAGTAAATACTCTTTCTAATGACAGTGCACATTTTGAATTGAAGTTCATATGAAAACATGCTTCAATGTGTCATCATCTTCATGTTGTAATGCAATACTTCTTTTGAATAATATAATCAAAGATTATTGAGTTCTTTGTAGATTTCTTGCACCGAGTTATTTTCATTGACAACTTTTTGTTTAAGGAATAGAGTAAATGCCTTCATGAAAATATTGAGGATATTGTTGTTGCAATTGGATTATTAAGTAGGATCACATTGTAAGCCATTCATAGGTAACATTATTATAAGGTAATAATGTGTAAATTGGCCATCAAAATGTGTTTAGATGCTTTGAATTGAGGTTATGTGGCTTTGTGATTCGTAGCCCTAAGATAGTTATCGATGTGGCTTCAAATATCCCATCAATCCCAAAATATTACTCAAAATGATAAATCTTAAGCCAATTCCTAATTAATTGTAATTATTTGACTCTAATACATGGATTTGATTGCTTCGAAGGGTAATAGATGTTTTTCATAAAATAGTTTGTAAATCCTTGTCATAATGTATGGAAATTTGTTTGCTAGACATCATTTAGCTGTCATATTGCATATTTTAATTTGATGTCATAAAGGGGAACCCACCTAGGTGTTGCAGAGCCTGAAGTGGAAAGGAAATTGATCATAAAGTGTGTATCCTATTTGTTGGCCAATCTTCCAATGCCTTTAAGCATAAGATCTGGCTGGTCTTTAGAAGTCATTGAGGAATCAATTGGAAGAACCAACAAAAACCTCCACAACTGTCAACTATAGCTGCATAGAATTATAACACTGTATTGAGTTATTGAACTTGTATCTTGTATCTATCTTTATACTATTCAGCTAAAAATTCTAGTCCTCCAAAATAGAAATCTTAACTCACATAGGAGATGACTTGGAAGATAAGTCTAAATCATTAGTGATTGTCTACACTTTATGAGACTTAATTAACTAAATAAAAGACTTTCACTTTAATTACTAAAGTGAATTACAAAATAGAAATAACTCGAGCTACTTGCACGTTCACATTGAACCTATGCAGAAATTCCGAATTGAGCTAAAAACTCAATACTCGCTCTTAGTGAGGAAGGAATTCTGCACCAATCTAAGTTTGTCTTTGCATGCTTAAAACCTCCTTTTTGCTAAGGGCTTGGTCAAAATATCAGCTAATTGCTAATCCATTGCTTTTTGGAGGCCAGAAGACTCAATGATGTTACTCATTAATGCTATGTAGTTAGGAAACTTCTTTGGAGGCCTACTCTCCTCGAATGTGCTCCTAGGAGCCTCAACATGCTCTTGACCATCCCTTAATGTCTGTTCAAACCATTGAGGTCCTCCTAATAGAAGAAGAAGTGGTTGAAGTTTCACCCTCCTCATCTGAAGGCTGCTATCTTGAATTGGAAACAACAGGAATCTTTGGAGATCCAACATTCAGAGCTTGCTGGTCTTTATCCTCTATTAGTGAAATGAATTCCCGAGTTTTCTTGGATGGAAAATCTTCCTCAAACTTGAAGTCCTTGTTGACTACAACTTTTCTTAGCTCTGGAATGTAAAATTTGTAAGCCTTTGAAGTCTCACTGTAACCTAAAAATAAACCTTTGCTGCTAGGTTCCAATTTTGTCCTCTTCTGTATAGGTATATGGAAACATATTGGACAACCAAAGATGTGAAAATGACTCACCTTTGGCTTCACACTACTAAATGCCTCCTTTGGTATCTTGCTTGCCAAAATCCCGAGGACACCTATTTTGGATATAGATTGTTGTAAGACATGCTTCTGCCCAAAGAAATATCAGCAAGTCTAGGTCATGAATCATGGTCTTAGCAGCCTCTATGATTGATCGATTCTTCCATTCTACAACCCCATTCTATTGTGGGTTGTATGTAACTGGTAACTCCCTCTTTATCCTTGCCTCCTTGCAAAAACCTTTAAGCTCCTTGGAGGTATTCTCTTCCCCATTGTTCGATCTCAAGAAATTGATTTCTTCCCTATTTGGCTCTCAACTAGAGATTTAAACTCTTGAAACCTACTAAAGACCTCATCCTTGGTCTTTAAGAAATAGATCCATGTTTTGCAAGAGAAATCATCAATGAAGGAAACATAATACATGCTTTCAACAATTGATCCTATTGACATTGGTTCACAACACATCCAAGAGCACTAAGTCTAAAATTCCTTTAGACCTATGCTTTCTGCTTGAGAAAGGAGCTTTGACATGCTTGTCGAGTGTGCATCCTTTACAAATTCCACATTGTTCAATGCTAAACTCTGGAAGTTTTATAACAATCTGCTTTAGAATAAGTAATGTTGCATGATTCAAATGCCCCATCCTTTTGTGCCATAACTCATGCAGATTTTCATTATTACGAATTATAGCTGCAGTTGGTTCACCCTGTAACCTATATAGGTTGCCTCATCTAACCCTTATAGTCTCTGTGCTATAACTGGGCTAGATCCCTTCGGCTTGATAAGAACTTGCTGATTCTTGAACTCAACTGCAAAGCCTTTATCCAATTGGGCTAGATCCCTTTGGCTTGATAAGAACTTGCTGATCCTTGAATTCAACTGCAAAGCCAGCCTTTATCGTCCATTACTGAAATTGAAAGAAATTTTTTCCTGAGACCAAGAACAAGAAAAACATTGTCAAACTCCAAAGAGTTACTTGACTGTAACAAAAAAAGAAATTGTACCAAATCTTGGTATTGGATACTTGGCATCATTACCAAGCTCATCTTGAACTCCAAAGTTGTGTTCGTTCTTCTAGTTTGGTAAAACACTGTCAAGTTGATGTCATATGCCTATAGGTACCACTATCCACAAACCAAGCATCCTTTGAAATTGTGCTGATAGAAAGACAGGAAACCATTGAGAAATCTTTTTCAAACTTGGCAGCAAACTCATTCATCTGATTTTCTGTAGAGGCTGCTACTTCATGATATTGCTGCTTCCCTTGGTTCTTTTTCTTGTCCAAATGCTTTGAAGCATAATGACTGAACTTATGACAACTATAGCACTTGATTTTACTCGTCCTTTTTCCTTGCTTGTGAGGAGGAATCCTTATCCTTTCCTTTTCCTTTGCTGGAATCCTCAGCCTTTACTTTTCCTTTGCTGTTTCTTTTTCCTTTATTTCCCTTTTGCTGCCCAACGAGAGCTAAATTCTTGTCACCACCTTTCTTGTTGGCTTTTTACTCCATTTGAGTTTCCTCTTAAATATAATCATCCCACAGTCTCTCAAAAGAAGGAAGTTTTTCCTTGGCACAAATGCCTTGAACAAAAGCATGCCATGAAGATGTGAATTCATTCAATGCCAAATTCATGAGCTCTGCATATTCAACCTTCTCCCTAATTGCTGCAAGTTGGCCATGAAGCTGTTTTGACCTTCATCAGGTAATTGGTAACAGTATCCATGCTAGACATCTCTATGGATTTGAGTTTGTTTCTCAATAAAATTTTCCTGTTAATGTTTTCATTGTGGAATAGACTAACTTGAGCATCAATCATCTTGGTTGTTTTCTTTTTTGACAAGTTGTAATGTCCCTTCTATGAAAATCAGATAAAAATAATATTTTATTATTTTGGGTTTGGGTGCCCAAAAAAGAGGGAAAAATATTTAAATATTTGTGCCAAAATATTCTTTATATATATATGGGCTTGGTCGGCTCTTTTGGAGTGATAAGGGTGTTAAGAAATAAAATAAAATAAATTAAAAACAAGTTATTTTTGGGGCGCCCAAATGAAGGAGGGAAAAATGAAATTTAAAATAGGTTTTAAAATGCTAATTGGCGCCTAGAGCTAGGTCGGCCAGATTGGGAGGCATAAGGGGAGATGTTTATTTATACAAGGTGAGTTGAAGGTATTAATGGTCATTTAGAAAAAAATATCTGCTCTTCTGGCGAATTCTCTAAGCACGGAAACCCTTGAGAATCAAGAAGTTGGATGAAAACCTAGCTTCTTCCAAGGAGGACTTCATGACGGAGGTTCCTATGTGCTTCAATACAGATAATTGCTAGTTTCATGTCTGTTTTGCATCAGCATTTAGATTTCTGATTTGAAGGGCGAGTTCTGCAAATTGGAGGTTCTAATTCAAATTTTCTAGGGTGGCAAAGCCCTAACATCAGTCCAGCAGGCCGGCGCATCCCTTGGTAGGGTTATTTCAGTTGTTTCATCATCATCTTGTAGCATGTTTGTGGCTGAGGCAGTTTCACCCAACTAGGGTTAATTTGCATTTGCATTATTGGGGTTTTTTCATGTTGTGGCACATGTTTGAAGCCCACTTTCCTTTGTAATTTGCATTCATATTTTTAGCAGTAGACTGGAGGTTACATATTAGTAATGTATGGGCTCATATTGTTGGATCTAGTTGAACTATGATGATGATTTAATGCTACTGTGATCTGCTATAAGTTTATCTACTTTTTGGTTACATTATGTACTGTTGTTCATGCATAAAATACTCAGAAAATTATATCAGCACACTAGGGTTTAGCAGAAATTGAAAATCAGAAAAACTAGGGCATCATTTTGCATTACAAAAATAAGAAATTTTGCAAAAATATTGTTTGGGATATTTCAGTGGTATCAGAGTCTCAATCCTGCCAGCTTATGGGTTGGATTGTGCAAATGAGTGAGGAGGAGGATGAAATTGCGGTCTCCAAAACTGCTAAATGGTATGAAAGGTATTAAAAATTTAAAAGTTTAAGGATCTTCTAACATACCAAGAATATGTAAGATTGGCAGGAATGGCTATACCCGTGAGTGAGGAGATTATCAGAATCTTTGATACATACTTAGGTAAACTTGAGACTATCAAGGATACATAATCTTTTGATGGGTTACTACATGAGGAAAAGAAAGGAAGATGAAGAATAGTCAAACAGTGATGAAGACATGATAGAGCAACCCTTGCCTTTGGAACATATTCCTGAAGAAGAACCTAGAGTGTGTATTGAAGATGTGCCAATGATTGTTGATGATGTCCGAGAGACACCCACTCACTCTTTAGGTATGGAAGTAATCAAACTTTATGATGACAATCTGCAATGTTTGGAAAAGTTTGATAATTTGCAAGATAAGGGTTATGCTATTGAGAAGAGCGGTTTGACTAACTCTGACCCTTGTGAGGAGGGATGGTAAGTTCATCGTGAAAACCCTAAGGATAGTAAAGAGATAAAAAGAGAAAACTCCATAGAGGTTGACCAAGAAACATTTGAGCTCCTTTGCTCCAAGATTAATGAATTTGTTGATTGGTTAATTTGTAATCTTGAGAAGGAAATTTCTGGTGTGCACATGATGGAACTAGGAGAGTTGATTGAGTTTGAGAAAAACATTGCACTTGAGCATGAGGTAAGGACTGATTTTCTGATGTATGTCAATAGTCCTTTATCTTCACATTATCATGTTATGACAGCCAAGAGGATCAGCGTTAAGGCTTGTGATTTTCATGGAGAAACTCATGTTGGACTAACACTTGGCAATGGACAACTAACAAAGGATGAAGAATTGATTGAGTCCCTTGAAGACGCTACAAATAGGTATGATGCAAATTCTGATTTCCTGTTTTATGACAGCAGTCATATTTTTGAGTATAACCATGAGACAATAGCTGTTTGGATGTTTTGGAGAGGTTGGGATCATTGTTTCACCATTGGGGAATGGTGTATGTATGTTACTCTATCATCATATGACATTGTCGATGGTACTTGCATTCACGTGAGTCCAATTTTCAGTTGGGAGGTTGCTGTTCTGATTGCTATCAGCGACATAGGAGGGGCTGATGTGTTCTTCTATGCCCCTATGAAGGGCATCTTGCACGTCTATAAAGCATCTTTTGAAGTTGGAGAGTTGGTGGGTGTTGATAGCTCCATGAGGTACACTCATCTCTTCAATTTTGATACATATGGTAGGGTGATGATATGTGATCCAGGTGGTGGTTTGCCATCATTGCTCGAGAACAAGCAATTTCGGGAAGGGTATATTGTAATGTCCCTTTTGCGAAAATCAGATAAAAATAATATTTTATTATTTTGGGATTGGGCGCCCAAAAAGAAGGGAAAAATATTTAAATATTTGTGCCAAAATATTCTTTATATATATATGGGCTTGGTTGGCCCTTTTGGAGTGATAAGGGTGTTGAAAAATGAAATAAAATAAATTAAAAGCAAGTTATTTTTGGGGCGCCCAAATGAGGGAGGGAAAAATGAAATTTAAAATAATTTTTAAAATGCTAATTGGCGCCTAGAGCTAGGTCGGCCAGATTGGGAGGCATAAGGGGAGATGTGTATTTATACAAGGTGAGTTGGAGGCATTAATGATCATTCAGAAAAAGATATCTGCTCTTTTGCTTTGCTTATTGGCGAATTCTCTAAGGACAAAAACCTTGAAAATCAAGAAGAAGTTGGATGGAAACCTAGCTTCTTCCAAGGAGGACTTCATGACGGAGGTTCCTATGTGCTTCAATGGAGATAATTGCTAGTTTCATGTCAGTTTTGCATCAGCATTTAGATTTCTGATTTGAAGGGTGAGTTGTGCAATTTGGAGGTTCTAATTCAAATTTTCTAGGGTGGTAAAGCCCTAACAACAGGCCAGCACACCCCTTGGTAGGGTTATTTCAGTTGTTTCGTCATTATCTTGTAGCATGTTTGTGGCTGAGGTAGTTTCACCCAGCTAGGTTAATTTGCATCTACATTATTGGGGTTTCTTCATGTTGTGGCGCATGTTTGAAGCCCGCTTTCCTTTGTAATTTGCATTCATATTTTTAGCAGCAGACTGGAGGTTACATATTAGTAATGTATGGGCTCATATTGTTGTATCTAGTCGAACTATGATGATGATTTAATACTACTGTTATCTGCTATAAGTTTATCTACCTTTTGGTTGCATTATGTACTGCTGTTCATGCATAAAATACTCAGAAAATTATATCAGCACACTAGGGTTTAGCAGAAATTGAAAATCAGAAAAAATAGGGCATCATTTTGCATTACAAAAATCAGAAATTTTGCAAAAATATTGTTTGGGATATTTCACAAGTGAGAAATTAAATGATCCTTCACCGTATCTAGGATCATCTGCTTGGCTTTAATTTTTTTTTGGTGAATTGTCAAATCATGCGGATCTGTAGGTAGAGTCATATGATCCTTTACGATTTCCTAGAGATCTTTTTCCTCCAATAACAAGGTCACCTTGACCTTCCAAGACAAGAAATTTAATGTATCATCCAACCAATCCATGAAACAAAGACTAGGTGATGCCATTAAAATATTTTTTCATAAAACAAACTCTTCAAATCTGGAAATAATATAAAATGCTCAATTTTTTAAAAATTACTTTTTTCGAAATTTTGATCATGTTGGTAAACCTTAAGCTTAAATACCTACATCAAATTCGACCAATTCCTAGCTGCTACTTTTGTGCCCTAGTTGTGATCTAATAAATCCTAGACATGGGTTTATGGTCTAGCCGTTGAATTTAAAACTTAGGTCGTGGGTCAAAAATGTAGAGAAAAAACCTTTGCTGCCCTAGCCACCTTTACAAAAATATTGACTTCCAAATTTGGTTTAAAAATAACATTGAATTTGTTTGAAAATCTGTTGCGATTTCTATTTCCTCTTAGCTGTGATTTTTTATATGAAAATGGTCATGGTTTATTGCTAAAAAAGTGCTAGGATTTTCCTCAGAAAATAACCTGCGATCTCTCCTTACTAAACATATGATTTTTTGAAAAAAATAGGTCATAATTTTCTCTTCAACAAGTTTTTGTGATTCCCTTCTGAAACTAAGGTCCGATATTCACCTGATCATAGTCGTGATTTTCCACTCGAGAAATAACTTGCAACCTCTTCTGAATCTTGATTGCAAAAGTTTTCTCCTGTTTCTAACCATGCTTTGATACCATATTAAAATTCCAAGCACAGTAACTAATTTGCTAATGCTTAAATAAACATTAAATTAATCACACAAATCATTGAGATTCAAACTATGGAAATGAACACAAGTACACAACAATTTACACCTTGAAATCTACTTTGCATTCATTCTAAAGCTTACAAGGAAACCTCTACGATTGTCAACTACAGCTACATGAAATTATTACACTTTACCAAGTTATTGAACTTCTATCTTCCATCTATTTTTATACTATTCAGCTAAAAAATGTAATCATCCAAAATAGAAATCTTATCTCACATAGGAAATGATTCGAAAGATAAGTCTAAATCATTAGTGATCATGTACACTTTATTAGACTTAATTTACTAAATAAAAGGCTTTCACTTTAATCACTAAAGTGAATTACAAAATAGAAATAATTCAAACTACTTGTATGTTCACACTGAACCTATGTAGAAGTTCTGAATTGAGCTAAAAAATCAACAATGCAGACTCAGTTTGCCATTGTCTTCAGATTCTCTGGTTCCCTGCTCTTGGACGTCATTGTTGGCTCCTCATTTGGCCCTTGCAAAAGTCATTAGAACAAAAGACCAGGACATAACACCTTTTGCAAACTGATTGGGAAGATCACAAATTGAAAGGATTTCAACTGACAACTAATCTGATGCAAGGGAGTGTGAAAGTTGAGTCTTGTATGGGTACCAACAAAGCCAAATGGAAAGCTCCTTGAAATCAACATTATAAATATTGAATTACATTGTTTGCTGGATCCTACGTTCAACTATAGTGGGGAATAAGCTAACATAAGAGATTCCTTTTGAAAGTCATTGCCTTTTGTGAGAACTCAAGTGGAAAATAAGAATGTAGAATCCCTGTGCCATGGAAGTAAATGAAGAAAAGTTCTTCATGATAATTTACTTATATCTTGTATTGAAATATTCTCTTTTAAAATTTCCGAACAATTTTGCTGATAATTTTTCTTCTCGTTTTTCCGATCGTTTGATTTAAAAAAAAAAAATTCAATGCAAATTTTTAAACAATGAATGCTGATTTGTATTTGCCTTTATTCAATAAAATATTAATAACATAATATTAAAAAATGTAGATGAAAGAAATATATTAAATATAGATAACATTCAAATAACAGTAGAACCTGGTTTAGCTTGGGACACTGGGTTGGATCCCTTTGGAATAGCTGGATTTGCTAGGATACTTATGTTAAAACAGATTAAATTTCTTTAATGGTATTTGATCTTGCAGAGCAGAACATTTATGGATTTCAATGTCTACTTTTGTGGATCAGCAGACACGTCCCATGAGCTGACATGTCTCCACAAAGTGGAGGCATGTCCGTTCATGGGATGTGCCTTTTCACTTTAACTAAGCACCTGATCTTTAATCGGGTTAGTTTACTTAATAAACATAACTTCTTACTAAGTTCGATCTGTATTTATCTTGCACAAATAAATGATATCCAATCTGGAAATGATCACCGATAATGATGCTTGAACGGGATCCTATATGAAACATAAGAAACCATTAATCTGCAAGTAATAACCTCTTCCCTGCAGATCGATAATATACTTGGAGTAGTAGTTCAATCAGATAAGTGATCATCGATATCTATATCTGACCAACGCTACCATAATTCAACACTCCCTCTTAGCTAGGGAAGATAACTCCAACCAAGTATAAAGAAATATCACCTTACTCGTGATATCAGAAGATATGATATTATAAAAAGTGTCAAGTCACATGACATTCTTCATAACACATCTTCATTATGGTATGTGCACTGACATCAAGTCACATGATGTCTACCATAATAGATCATGGCATATCCACGGATATATATACATATCCACCATGAATAAGGATCATAATGATCTTCAAATTTATATCAAGTCTCATGATATCTATCAAAATGTCCAAGAGATACTATCATGACATGTCCACGGATATCAAGTCACATGATATCCATCATGATAGTGAAACTAATCATTGTAAAGTTGTCACCTTACAATGTCGAAGTGTTCATTTTCGAAAGATCGTCACCTTTCAATAATGTACACAAGGGGCGGGGGGGGAGGGGTGAGCCCATAAAGTCATGGAGTCACTCACATGACAAAAGAGTTTACACATTAAACATCTTTTAAACATATTAGTACAAAATAAACAATTTGAGTCTCAATCTCAAAAATAACTTACATTTCAACCATACCAAGTTTCTTCCTTAAGAGTTCAATTTTGACTCTGGAGAGAGTTTTGGTGAATGTCGGTTGTTTGATCGCTTGTACTAATATACTCCAACTGGATCACATTCCTTTCTACCATGTCTTTCACATAGTGGTAAGGAATCTCTATATGCTTTTGATCAATTAATCCCACAAGCAATTTCCGGAGCCATACTGCTTCTCTTGCTCTCATAGAGGCGGAAATATATTCGACTTCTGTTGTACTCAGTGCCACAGAAGATTGCTTCCTGCTACACCAAGATATCATTGCAGACCTCAACCTGAAACAACATCCAGAGGTATTCTTTCGATCATCTTCTTTAGGTTCAGTAGGCTCCCTCTGAATCTTCAAGTACTTACACCAACCTCCTGACCTCCTCGTCCAAGGTTGCTTCGATTAATTTCCAGACTCCCTCTGAAGGTTAATTCTTCCTCTTCGAAGAAGTTGATCATGAAGACGACCTGAGAGATGTTTCTAGCCATCAATGTAGTCCCATGATTGCAAGCTAAGACTCCAAGCTTGATCATCTCTTCATTTGGCATGACTTCCACACAAGATGCTTTAAGATTTTCTATGTGATCTCTCATCACCCTATTGCTTATTGATTTGTCCTGGAAGCATGATAGATAGAGATTACTTATCTCGAAGAGAAATGCAAAAGCCTACATAAACAATGTTATGGCATGAATTAATAACCACACAAGAATTCATGAGCATTATAAAATACTTATCTCTTAAGTGATTTTGTTACAACCATTTTGCAACTCGATTTGATCCTTCATTTTAAAGGATTACTTTATCAAAATTAGAATCCTGAATGTAAGAAAATGAGGGATTGTTATTCACAATATCTACTTTCTCCGCCCTCTGCAGTGGCGTTGATCACTTCTGCCTTACAACCAACTTGAACAGTTCCAGACTACGACACTTTTCTTCACAGATCTCCTTGCAAGGTGATCATCAACCGATTGCAACACCGATCAGGTGATATGATTGTATCGCCGACTAGGTAGAGCCGTTGGCTCTGGTCGGCGCCACTTTGCCCGCGAAGTTCATAAAAAAGGTTCTCCTTTCAAATGCAAGCTTCTTAGAATCAATTGTGTTGAAGGGAACTGTCAACATCTAGGATTTGATAAATTTACCACCATCCGCAGATTAGATGCAAAAATGTAACAACCTAAGACTTAGGATTGCTGCCCTCCTGGTGGCATCAAACAGATTTCAAAATTTTGAGAATCTTTCTAGATCAAGTGACAAGGTGACAAACGGTTGTAGAGGTATGCGCAATTATAACATGTGCCAATCCCGTTGACACATGCTAGTGAGCAACATAGATGGAAATCTTCAGGGCCCGCGATTGATAGAAGAAGATGAGCTTTCCAAACTGATCTGACAAGATATCTCTTTGCGAGATCTAGATTCTCGAGATTTCCTGTGACTGTAAGGAGGGGTGCGCGAAAGAGCAGAATGAATGATCGCCCCTTCTCCACAAGTCTCATGCCTGAAAACGATAGATGATTGCATCTTTTTCTTTAGGATCCAGCGTCCCCACACGTCTACGATTTCCCGAATATCTTATTTACTTAAACAAAATTCTATTGGAATTCTCGACACTGGAGAGTAGAATGCGCCCAGAATGACTATCCACACGGATCTCAATTAATCGAGAGGATCACTTGGCCAGAGCCGAGAGGCTCGGTCAAAGTGATAGTAATTTGCTTCCTTTGAGCCTGGTACATCTCAAGCGGTGATTTTACTCTCTTTGCCCTTTCAGTGGCGTCGATCGTTGTGAGTCATCATTTCTATATTTGTTTGAAGAGATGCGACGACAAAAAAAAACAACTTGCAAATACGTCGATCAAACACACAGAGAAGTTATTCCAGGCTCACGCATTCAACAGAGGTACCAATGTCTCCAAGATCAATGATCGGCGATGAAGCACTGTCAAATTGTGTTATTCTGTAAAGAATCAATACTAGCGATAATGTCCAAAACGCAAGAAACATATATCACGACTTTCTAGAAAAGATATCGCATGGGATCCTTGAGGAAGGTAATTGCAGGTGCCTGAAGGTAACGTGCCACAGATCAACCTTGAAGATCGCTCGGCCAGAGCCTTGTCGAATAATCGCTCCCCTCACGGTTTCTCTTGAGTATCTCCAACGACGGATGTATAGACCTGTGTGCGTGTTGATGCCAAAGAGACCTCCTATAGTTTTATAAGAAGTTCCCCTGTCTTGGGGTGGGGCATGTGGAAGTCTTCAAATGTCAAGGACTTTCTAGGCTCCCAAAATACGGCCACCTTCATGCTCGAAGGCCCATTCCCCAAGTGATACCCGCTCGCTTCCCTTGCACTCTGCGCCACGCTTGACAGTTTTCAATCGCATGACCTCCTCCTACTCAATGCTCTTCGTAAAGCAGGTACAAACCGTGAGAAATTTGCCATCCTGTAACTTAGTGCAGGTCGTGGTATTGATTCACGACACCAGTAAGATTTGCTTATGCGATCCGATATTGCTACTCTTCTAGTAACGTTTGGCTTTTACGATTATTGATCTCAATAGCCAAAATAATTTAATATAAAATGTGTTTTGCGATTTCAAGAGAGAATATGATTTTAAGGTAATCTGATATTTTGAATTTAATCGGATTTTCCTTAACTTGGCTCTGATACCATGTTAAAACAGATTAAATTTCTTTAATGGTATTCGATCTTACAGAGCAGAATATTTATGGATTTCAATGTCTACTTTTGTGGATCGGATCTGCATTAAGTAAGAAGAGGGAGACACGTCCCATGAGCGGACATGTCTCCACAAAGTGGAGGCATGTCCGTTCATGGGATGTGCCTTTTCACTTTAACTAAGCACCTGATCTTTAATCGGGTTAGTTTACTTAATAAACATAACTTCTTACTAAGTTCGATCTGTATTTATCTTGCACAGATAAATGATATCCAATCTGGAAACGATCACTGATAATGATGCTTGAACGGGATCCTATATGAAACATAAGAAACCATTAATCTGCAAGTAATAACCTCTTCCCTGCAGATCGATAATATACTTGGAATAGTAGTTCAATCAGATAAGTGATCATCGATATCTATATCTAACCAATGCTACCATAATTCAACAACTTATGCTGGCATCACCCCTTTTTCAATCCTTGCTTTGACCTATGCAGCAGTGAATGGTCCCCCTAGAAATGCGGTTGGGATGAAAAGCACAAACAATAAATTTCCCCCCTTCCCACATGTCAGCGACTTCAACAAATGTTTTGTCCTTATGATGCTGTGATTATCTTTTTCCTCTAGTAGCTCCCTTTCCACATCAGACTTCCCTTTAATTTTTGATTGTGTTGCATACCTCCAAAATGGGTGGTGGTGGTTTTATCTTTTTCCACAATAACTTTTCATGCATTTTCCGCGTCCTCTTTTCTTGTCTCGGTCACTTTGGAGAAGTTCTTTGAAACTTCAAAGCTGGTGGCTAAGTGTGGAGGCTGCTAGGATCCCATTCAGTTTGTAACTTTGTTTGTCTCTTAGTTGTAGGGTGTAATGTGGGCCAAACAGTGTCCCCTAAACCAAGCTTCTATGCTGGGAAACACACCCATTATTTTTGAATCTTCCACTTAATATGTGGGGTAGACTTTGGGAGTGAACTGGCCACCGGCATAAAACAATTTCAATGATTTACTAGACTACCTTGACCAGTGGCTAGTGTCAAAGGTGAATCTTTTTTTTAGTTGAAACCAATTAATCTTTACGCTTCCCCATCACTCTTGAATAAACCAAAATTCCTCTATAAGATGGTACAACCAGCCTGTCTGTGGGTACGGTTGTGCCTTATTGACTTTTAAAATTTTTTTTAACCAGCAAAAGAAATTCATAAATTCCAGATACCAACTTGGAATAATTTATTGCCACAAAATTCTTGCAATTTACAATTGGAAATCAAAATAACTTGTGATTCTTGCAAGCCCAAATTTGACCTTTGATTGAAGCAAACTCTGGAAACCAGAAGATTTTCGTCCTCCAATTCTCAAATATCCGAGAGGGTTTTCATCCTCAAGGAGAGATGTTGAACCAAAGCTCTACACAAGGGTTTTTGAAAATTGGCAATGATAGAATAAATTGCTTTTTCCAATATTTTCTTTTTCTATGCTTTTCTCATCAAACCCTAAAAGTAATTTTTTAATTTTATTTTGAATATTCATCCTTTTCCCCCTTATAATTAAAATATTCCTTTTAATTGAATATTCACCACTTTTCGCTTTATAATTTTATTTCGCTTTTTGGCCTGATTTAATAATAATACATTAAGCGTCCTTTTCTAAATTTGTAACATAAGGTACCTTTGGACAACTTAATAAATTATTATTATATTATTCTCTTGCAAATCCTCTCTTCAGCCTACGGGTAATAAAATAGGCTTCGTGTCCAATTCAATTCAGTTCGAAAAAGGGGACATTACATGTATTGATTCTGAACATATATTTACACTTTAAAACTCTTGAGATTTTAAATTTTGAAGTTCATATAAGGATACGTAAGGAAATGATATCCAAAATTGGGCAGTCTTTTGTTTATTCGATTTAAAAAATATCATTTATAGGTTAATATTTGTTATCCTACAATAGAATCTGTCATGGAGTATTATCAGCTATGAATAGATATGAAATCTGGCCTATAAGGTTTCTAATCGAGAAGTAGAAATTACTTTTTTTAATATTGATATAGGTTTTACAAAGGCATGTTGAATTTATTTTAAATGCACAAACATTAGAATAAAAGTGTTCTGTGGTAACTTGTTTTTTCATGGTTAGTTGTGGTAAAATGCAAAAATAAGACTAAAATGCAAAAATAAAATTAAGACTAGTATTCACTTGCTCTGATGGCTACACACATTCAGAGATAGCAAAAGCTAGGTCCCTCATTACAGATGAGGAGGATAATATGTATGTGGAGAAAATTCCCATGGTAGAGTTATGCTGCTAACTGCTAAGTAAATAGTATGTGGATTACAGATATCATATAGGTAACAATTGCATGATGGAGACGACCCACAGGTCATAGCATCAAAACCTCTGGCAGTTTAGTTCTGGCGAGAGGGACTATGCTAATGCATCACCAAGGGAACTTGCACCCAAATCCTGCTTTTACATTGGCAAAATTTTAATTTCATGTAATGGATCACAAACCTCCTCTTACAATTGTTTTGCATGTGGGATTATTCACAAAAAACAATCAAAATCTACTGAACTGTCAATCAGAGAGAAATCTATAATCATTATTCTGTATCCATCTCAGGTCCAGTATAATATTCTAGTGCAGGGATTCCACCTTCATTTATTGTTTCTTTTTTCTTCCTTGTAAATATGAAAAGAGATCACCTCAGCTGTGCAGGGTGCATCTAGCGAATTCTTTAATAGGGGGTCTCAAATGCTTTAGCCACATTACAATGCTTTTTTCTGGGTTCTATAGTTTCATACAATTTTTGGCACTAGAAATTCAACAATAAGTATATATTGGATCATTATGTGATCTATATTAATTATAATTTATAAATAACATCATTCCTCTTTTTCTTAAAGAAACAGTAATACTTTTAATCCTGATAACTACCCTATTTGGCAAGCCATTTGGAGCTAGGACATTAGGAAATCAATCCAAAGTGATCATTTAAAATGGATTCCTTTTTCTGTTACTATGATTAAGACAAATAAAATTTAGTCTACACAATCCATTGATGACATTAAGCTGCTTCATAAATACCATAACTAGGTTGACTTCAGGGGAGCCAATAAAGGTGGTAACTTAACCTCTAAATTTCCATTCATTCTCTTTGAATATTTTTTGTTTTGAAATGTTAATGCAGTTTGTGTTGCCTTCAAATCCATTATTCCCAAAAAAAGGTCTTAAATTCGCAATAAGTTACTGTAAAGTAAATTTCCAGTGACAGCAAAATATGTGCTTTTAATTTGTGATATGCCATGCTCTCTTATTATGACAAATGCTAGTTTTTGTCGTATCAACTGATAGCATAATGCTGCAGAATCTTTACTTTTGGTCTGTTTAACTGTTTTGGTGGATCCAATTTACGTGGATTGCACAACTTCCCTTGAGTACAGGAATTGACTATTAAGAGTATTGATGTCTGCAGCATACAACAACAAATTCCAAGCTGTCACCCTTGCCATCTGAAGCGTCTGACTTCACATATGACCGTGATGTGACTGTAGACATTCCACTTGGGACAGCAAAAGTATGTTGAAATATGGAATGGGCCTCTTACTGCTAGCATGATTAATAAATTCCCTCTCTCCTCCACCCCAGCCCCTGCTTTCCCTTGCTTTTCTTTGTATTCTTTGAGACATTTAAACTGTATGTATTCAGGACACCAAGAAAAGGGAAAAGGATTTAGAAGCATGGGAGGCAGAGTTGAAACGAAAGGAGCAGGTATGTCCATTGCCTTGGAAAAGAGAGCATATTCCTTATCTTCCTATATTTATTTTTGATTATGAAGGGTTTAGTGCAGTAATAAATAGAATATTATATTTTACCAGATCTTTTTTAGTACGAACCATACTTGTTTAGCTTGATTTTGGTGGATAATGTGAATATATAGTTAGGAAATCACACCTGTCCAAATGTTTTCCTCCATTTGGTTCTAGCATTGTCATTTTAGGTGTTTTATACATATTATATCCGCTAATGTCAGTAAAATTTAGTAACTTTACAGCTATTCACATTTTTCTTTAAAACAAAGTTCTTCTGCAGTGTGTTTAAGATGTTGCTAACTCCTGTTTAATTAGTGCAGGAACTCAAGCGAAGGGAAGAAGTTGTGGCTCGTAGTAAGCGGCCTTTTGATGTTATATTACTGAAGTGATTATGTTTTTTAGTTATTATTTTTTACCAGTTTCTAACAAAGTTAATGGCTCCTTTTGCCTGTAGGCGGCGTTGTGATCCAAGAGAAAAACTGGCCTCCCTTTTTCCCAATTATTCATAATGATATTGCAAGAGAAATACCTCCTCATGCACAGCGATTGATGTATGTTGCATTTGCAAGTTGGTTAGGTATGTGCCTTTTTTGACAATTACATTTGGGTACTTATGGAATAATGTTTGTTGTATTCCAATTTGCTGGTTCTAGTACAAGAATTGGGTTAGGGTAAGCTGGTATGGCAAATTAATTTTTCCTTGGGTATGGGTATGACCGTATGCCTACACATACACTATATAGAATTGAAAATACATATATATGATACAATGATATTTGATAGTGATAAAGATAAATGATAGTTCGATGTTATATCAATGTCCAATCATTACAAAATCTGAAAATAGGAAATAAGTAAATACAACCAAAAATCTGTATCTCGTTCTCTAGAGAAAGCATCTAGATCTAAGTCATCACTTGGCTCAACTTCATTTGAATCACAAGCAACTACTGTGCCACTTCCACTAGCTACATTATGTGTAGGAGCCTCGCCATCATCTAAAGTGAATTTGGCAAGCTCTATAATAGATGCATCTAAGGTGGCACACTTAGGGGTTATATCCCAATTCTTCGTTGCCCCTTATGTATAGTCAACTTCCTTACATGATAGGAGATGCAAGCTGGAATGGATATAAACCAAATCTTTTGCTCTTTTTTGCAGGCAACTGGTTGTGCTTAATTGAGTGGATAAATGTACTCCTATTTTGCTTAGCCAAAGAAGAATTCACAATCTATTGAAATTGGAGAGAAAGTCAGTACAACTTAAAAATGCGAAAGAATGTTAATTAATAAAAATTACTTATGTGTGATAGAATTTTAATTGGAAGAGGTTCAAGTAACACATAACTTTGCCCATAGAGGTTGTTTGTCTTGTGTTTGTCTGAAAGAGTGCAAATACTATGATCTTATGATGAGATGAACCTACCAAATTTAGTCCTAACATTATCCACCATTTTTGGATTTGAGAAGATTCTTCAGAATGCTTTCTTGTGCCCTTCAACAACTTGATTGCCTCTATATGGTGGCCATTCTCCCGGGCAAATAAAGTATCTTTGTGTTGTAATATTTGGAGATGATACTTATGCTAGGAGATGCAAGGGTGTGGTTATCTTGTTCCAACAACCAATAATGATTTTTTCTCACCCTTGGGAAAAATGGTTTTTCAAAGTCATTCTCCTTCTCTACTATTATGACCTTTATTTTTTCTATCATGGAGTCCATGCCTATAAATTTCTCTCAAACACGATTAATTTGTATTAGTAAACCTGATCATACCCATGATGGGCTCAATGAAACTCAAGATGTAGTCCACACGAGCCCATCATAAATCATCTAGGATCAATGAATTGACTTTTGGGCCGTCTGTGAGTTTGATTGCCTCCACACACTCCATTGGTTGCTAATGATAATGGCACTCAACACCTCTCACATTTGTACAAGTCGTATCACATTGATTTTGTGTGATGTGAATCGAGTCTCAGCAATCTAATGTAGTGTAAAAGATAAGTTAATAACAAATTAAAATTTAAATAATTAGATGTCATATAAATGAAACTTAAAATAAATATTGAAATTTTATAAACTTATCTTCAACAACTCCAAATTGGAGAAAGTATTGAAGATGCCTTGTGACATATGATGGTTTTCCATGAACATCTGAATTTTCTTGCCCTTGGTGTATATTTCTTTAACACATTGTATTTGAGTGCCAATCTTTTGCATCACCAAGTTGAGGGAGTGGAAGGAACATGGTATGCAAAAAGTATGCCGGTACGTTTCCTTAACCAAAGCACCAACTATCCTGCAATTTCTTGCATTGTTCATTATGGCTTGGACAGTGTTAACAACATCCATTGTCTCTATGGACACAATGAGGATTTTGGGAATGAAGTTTGCATCTTGTGTTTTCCCTTCATAATCAATAATCTTCAAAAATATTGTCCCTTTAGGGCACATTGCAATGACTGTTATCAAAGGTTGGTTTATGCAATCTTTCCATCCATCAAAAATATTAAACATTGCTGTTTCAACCCATGAATCCTTGGCTGGTTTTAGTGATGTCTCTACATTGTTTTTCTTTTGCTAAGAAGGTAGTGCACACCTTTTCGTACCTAGGACCTGTGTAATTAGAGGGTGTTCAAATAATTGCTGTTACCATTTCCCAACCATTATGGTGATCTCGCTAGAAATGGTCAAGAAGAGCATTGATGTAAATGCAACATGTAATGTATTCATTTTTATTGCTTCTTGCCTCATGTTTTTGCAGGAAGAAAGAGAGGAATCTTCTTCTTGGATAGATGGTGTTTCCAAGAAAGGATTTGGGGCAGTCACTAATAAAGTAGACCTTGTAGGTGGCCTTCTTGATCATTTCTTCACTAAAGGATGCGATTTTATGTCATGCCCTCAATCACAGCCCTCACAAAAATTAATCATTGTCATGCCCCACGTAAGCAAATAAGTCTGTAACATTCATAAATCACAACACTCAAAGAATCATTGCCTATATCCCAGATCATTATATTGACAAGGGTCAATTAACCATAGATTAAAATGCATCATGGGTGGCGACTTCTATAAAAGAATTATAATTAACAATAACAAAGATGTTAAAGGTCCCTGTAAAAACCTGGTTATGTTTTTGGGTTTAAGGTCCCTGCCAAAACCTTATTGTATTGGGTTCAAGATCCCTCAAAACCTTTGTGCAGGTGGTGTAGTCTTGATTTTTTCTTGCTGGTGCTGCTGCTGATGGGCTACTGATTGTCTGAGAATATCTTTCTAGCAGCATTTTTTGGGTTTGGTTTCAGGTCCCTTCAAAACCTGCATGTGATGGGTTCCAGGGCCCCATCAAAACCTGGTTTGGGTTTCAGGTCCCAGCAAAACCTGTTGATCACTAATCAAAAACAAAGATGTTAAAGGTAGCAATAGGTGATGAAAAGGTGTGGTCCATTTCTAAGGCAAGGGTGTGGCTGAAAAGATGTGACTTTCCCCCTCCCATGGGAGATATTAATGGAAGATGAATTCATTTGTGAAAGGCATCAATTGGGATGGAGTGTGATTTGGAAAAAGAAAATAAGAAAGTAAAATATGAAATATCTATTAAAATAAATATTGTTTACAGCAAGAATATTATTAAGAAGTAAGAGAATATAAATTAAGGAATAACTATATATTTATATATATATGTATGTATTATAATTGCCAATCAATCAAGCATCGAAGGAGATCAGAAATAAATGAACATCTGCATTCAGAAAAGCAGCAACCATTGAATATAATAAGTGATTGGTATGCATCATGATGGAGTATAATGTTTTATATATATAATCTCTTATTTATCTTTAACTTAGTTACTAATGGGAATTGCTAATCTATTTAAGGCTCTTATTGTAATTGATTTAATTTATTAGTTTCCCTATAAGCAATCAGGCAAGGATTTGCATGGGAACACAATTAGGGGAGGCAGCAGACCGGTTCCACAATGTAAGTAGATCAACCCCATGTTGGATGGTAACGAAAGTTCCTGCCACGCTCTTGGGCTTAATTGTGATGAATAGTCCCCGGGTTCCACAATATAAGTAGACCAACCCCATGTTGGATGGTAACGAAAGCTCCTGCCAGTTGGGGCCAAGGGGTGATTGCCACGCTCTTGGGCTTAGTTGTGATGAATAGTTTCCACCACGTAAGTATACCAACCTCATGTTGGATGGTAACGAAAGTTCCTGCCACTTGGGGCCAAGGGGTGATTGCCACGCTCTTGGGCTTAATTGTGATGGACAGACTCCGGGCACCCTACTGTGCTTTCCTTTCCAATCCTTTCTATGATTGGCAATGGGGAATGAAACTATAGATTAGACCCAATTAGGCAATGTTATTTATATTAATTTTTCATTTACTCTTAAGTTCAATAACTTTTATATGATTTAATTTTAAAATACTATTTGTAAAACAAGTTATATTGTTGGAATTGTTACTTTTGGGCAAAATCAGGCATACCCCAACTAGGGGACATTACATTTTAGTTTTGCTCTCTCAATCTCGTCAACTGCATCTTGTTCTCTAATATGTTTCATAATTTCTTCCTTTGGCAACCCTTTCTTGTTTGAACCTTGACAAACTCTAATTCCATGCTCAATTAGAGCACATAGGTGAGTTTTTACCCGACTATACAAGCTTTTTATTCCACCCCACCTTGATTGCATCTCCAAAGAAAAGTTCCATCTCTTAGAAGTTGTTCAATTATTGTAACACATTTCTATAGAGGTGATGCTTGATCATATTGAATAGATTGTTATAAGAAAAACCAAAAAAATTGAAAAACACTAGAGTATGCTATTTAATTTTTTTTATAAAAAAGACAACCCTACAATATATAAATGTGTAAGATTTGGCTATGTAGATAGCCACCCAAGATCTAAAGGCATATGGAAGCACAAAATACTCAGAAGATCAATATGACAAGAATAAATTGTATTCCTATCAATGAATGCAAATAGAATGGATGTACAATGTGTGAGAGACCCTTGGTTATATAGCCGAGGTGAGACATAGGATTAGACAAGTGTCTTAATCCTATGACATGAGACAACTAATATTATATCACCTAGGACACTAGACAAAAGTCATCATAAGATTATGATAAGTGTATTATTCTTATGATATGAGAGATAAAGTGATAAGATCCTATGTGAAACCTTAGTAAACTTTAGTGATAGAACATGAAAGAGACCTAATAGTGGAACCCATTAGGTAATACCCCTATTCACACCAACACCCCCCCTTAAGTGCAACTTAGGGGGAACAAAAATCATGCACACATGCAAGGATGGGTCCCAACAACTAGGCTTGATGAGGCACTCATGTGCAAATGCAATCTCTCACAAATGGAGAAAAGGAGAAAACCTAGTGGGACAAAAAACCTCCCCAAAAGAGAAAAAAACAAGAAACTGCTCTCAAAAGGATGAGAACTCTAAAGATAGTTCGAGATCTCCGAACAACATTCCTCCCCTTAGGAAGAAATAAAACCAAAGATGCATGATAGCTTCCCATTCCTAAAAGGAATATGAGGGAAGAAGGATATAAGTCTCTGCTCAAATTTCACAATGTTAGGAGTCCCAATCTTAACTGAAGAAGGAGACAATGTAGAACAATGTGAAAATTGATGTAGAGCATGGACCAAAAATGATGACGAGTCCTCCAAACGCCGCTTCAAAAAAATGCCAAACTGTGACAAACACTAATAGAAAGAATTAGGTACCACTACAAACGATTTCAACATGAATGGTGACTGAGTTGAAACTGCAAACTCATGAGTTATTGTAGAATTTTCCAGTGAAGAATTGTTGATGAATCCACATTGCAACATGAATAAGATTATAATCAAGGAGACCATCTTGAGTATCAACTGGACACTCTCAAATGACAAATTGGTATATCCTTATCTCAATTGGAGATAGGTACCAAGTCTTTGAATGTAGAACCTTACCTGCTAAATACAGGTAGATTGCTTCCATAATTGGAGTGTTTATATGGTATCTAGTCCTTGACAAAAAAAATGCATGGGTAACCAGCCGCTGCATTCGTTGTGTATATAGGAACTGACATTTGATACATAGATCAATCCAAAGAAGCATGAAAGACGACAAAGTACACTGAAGTGACAAGAATGTGGCACTTTATTTTTGTGCGTTTACAACATTACACAAAAGAGGACTACAACAATAATGAGGGAAATTTGGAAATACTGATGAAGAAGCCATGCAAATGTGCGCCAAAGAAGTTGACCGTGAAATTTGCTCTTTTGTTGGATTTCACCATTATGATGGGAGCAGTAATTGGCTCCTATTGGTTGCTAGTTGGAGAAGTTAACGGTAGATGTAGTGCGAAGCGTGACTTGTAGGCTTAAAAATTTCTTAGGTTTGCTTATTAATGTGAAATTTGTTTTAAAAAAAACTAATTAAAAGTTTAAATTTAAACATTAAAAAAAACTTTATTAAATAATAAAGAAAATTATTATTTATTATTTTGAATTAAAAATTTATTTGAAAATATTAATAAAGTTTTTTAAATTTCTAAAAACTTTAATTAAAAACTTTATTAAAATAAACTAATAAAGATTTTGTTTAATTTTAATAAAATTTATTAAAAAATAATTAACAAAGTTTTCATTTAAAACAAAATTAATAAAAATATTAAAGAAATTTTTTTATTTAATTAAAAACCATAAAAAATATATTTTTTATTTAAAAATAAATAAAATTGTATTCCCTGTAGGTTGGGCTGTACAACTCGGCCAACAAAAGTTTTTTTCCTTAGGGCATCTTTTTCCAAAATCGACGATTTGACAGTCAATCTATATGTTTTTGGGTCTTCTAAGTGCGATGGTGGTGTCCTTTTTGACTCAAAATGCTCCGAAGTGGCAACTACCTCTTGGATTTGGCAACCACCTTCAATCTTCAAACCCTTCTAGATTTGTCCTCCATTGTCCAATTGGGACGAAACAAAAGGCAGATCTGACTTTCTTGGGCACTTCAAACACAATGGTGAGCTTAGATCTAATGCAACAAGCTCTCAAAATACACCTACAATACAAAGCCAAAAAAGGAATGCCCCCTTAGAATTTGGTATTTCTCTCACACTTTTTTGATTCTCCATATCATCCAAAGATGCGAGAGAAGAGCATACTCATTGTTTCAAGAAATGTGAGAGAAGAGCATACTCATTGTTTCAAGAAAATACAAGATTTGCACTCAAGATCTCCTAAAAGACTAACCAAAGGCACTTAACTTGCTTTTATACCATATAAGATTTGACTATGGACATAGCCACCCAAGATCTAAAGGCCTATGGAAAGCACAAAATACTCAAAAGATCAATATGACAAGAATAAACTGTATTCCTATCAATGAATGCAAATAAAATAGATTTACAATGTGTGAGAGACCCTTGTTTATATAGCCAAGGTGAGACATAGGATTAGACAAGATCATGACAAGTTTCTTAATCCTATGCCATGAGACAACTGATATTAAATCACGTAGGACACTAGACAAAAGTCAACATAAGATTATGACAAGTTTCTTAATCTTATGATATGAGACATAAAGTGATAAGATCCTATGTGAAAGCTAAGTAAACTTAAGCGATAGGATGTGAAAGGGACCTAATAGTGGAACTAATTAGGTAATACCTCTATTTGCACCAACAAAACGTAATAAAAATTAAAACAAGTAAAAAAAAATCAAAATTTTTAAAAATAATCTAAAAAACTTGAAAAATTCTCACAAAATACTTACCTTTGATTGATAAATGTCGTGTGTGTAAGCTAGATCCCTCTTGTAGCACTTAGCAAATGTCTTTGACATATTTACAATCATTCACCTTTGGATAAAACCAACAAGCTTAAAAAATGCAAAAATGACAACATTCAATGATATTGGATGTTTGTGTGGGCTTATGTTTGTGAGTTGAAGCAATAGAAAATGTTTTGAGGTACTTCTAGGTTTTCAATCACATTTTAGGGTTGGGAAATGTATTTTTTTACTGTCAAAAAGGGGCGGATTTAACTTTTATTGATATATTTTTTAAACTATGGGTTCCTTGAGCTTGGTTGAGTGCAGTTGGGCATGGCCTAGGTTTGGCCAAGGCACGACTTTGTTGCGCTAGGTACATTTTGGGTATGTCTAGGATGTACCATAGGGTAGCTAGGGTGGTAGGGCCATGCCTTGGCGATCCCATCTTCAAACTAGTGCTTGTTGTATCACCAAAATTTGTTTGGTTTGGAAATTACAAGGAAATGAGAAGAATCTGGTAATGCAGTTGTATTTAGAAGTCATGATGTATGGAATATGTGCCAGGAATTTATTTCCCCTTTTCTTAACATTAAAATTTTGCTAGGCTTGAATCCTTTTGTCATGTTTAATTTAAGACTTCAAATTGAAAACAACAATTGCAGGTACCACTTGGTCATGTTAGAACCTGAATAATCTCTTTACCATATCAATCTAATTCCTATTCTTTAGAGAGAAATTTGGGTTAAATTTTATGCATATCCTCCAAGCATAGCATTCCATAAGACTACATTTATTTGAAGCATTATATCAAACAATTCCTGTAACTTGTATGTACTTATACATTTTGCACGCATGTCCACTGCAGCATTGACGACTATGCCATCCGGCATTTCATTTTGCTTTTATGGATGTCCATACCTTAGTCCAAAGCTCCTATTTTGGCAGATAGGATTGGATGCATGGTTGTTACAATGTCGATGACTCATGAGGATACCCATGTCTTTGGTGAGTGCAATGACAATGGTCATTTTCCATCACACATCTGGTTTTGTCATGTCATTAATGACTTTAGGAGCATCCTTCAAACTACTGCATTTATCATCCATGTGGACAAGCATGTCCAGAATAAATGTGCAAGTAGCAAATGTAAATCCCATGTGAGTGATGTGAAGGTAGTTTTTCTTACCCTGTGAAACCCTATTTTTGGTATCACAGATTTGCATTGCACCCAAATATTAGTGTATAGATGAAAATCCAATGCAAAACCTGCATGTTCTCTAAGCAAGATGTGTCGAAAAATATAAACCCAAAAAATTACAGAATGTTGTAAAAATGACAAGTAAAATTCTATAATTTTAAAATGCAATTAAAGGAAATTGAAGTGGAAAAGGTCAGAACTAGGGAAACCCGGGGACGCGTCCCCCCCCCCCTAAAATGCCCCGTCCCGGGTACGGGGGGATGGCAGGGGACTGCCCCTCTTTTTTCAAAAAACACAGGAAACATCCCCGGGACGGGGGGATGCCGTTGACCAAATAGGGACGGCTGATCGGTCCTGGGGACGGCCAGGGGACGCCTGAGCCGTCCCCCAGGAGTCCCCCACGTCAAAGCATGTTTTAAAAATAATAGTTTTCAATTTTTTGGTTTATGAGTTGTTCGTTTAAATTATTTTCATATATCTTTCACAATATTTGGAACACTCACAATATAAATATTTGATGCTCTATTAGAGATATATAAAAATAACAAAAATATATTCCAAAAGTGTGTAAACTTGAATTTATTTGCTTGCTGTTCACTAACAGGTTTTAGAGACAAAGACTTAGGATTTTGACATTTTTAAACAGTTCTTCTTCACAATTGGAAATAGGCTGAATATTAAGGCAATTTGATGCCCAAAACTCCTTGAGTGCAGCAATTGTCCCCACATTTAACTGCTCAAATCCATATCAGACAATACACCAACATTGAATTTACTTCCAGTAGTCCACACTCCCAGCAAACTACAATAATTCTGCATTCAGACGCCTCAGCTATTCATTATTGTTCTGTGCCAAGTATCAATAACCTAGGTGAAACAATCTTCATCGTAATCACAAATGTTCTCCCAATTTGTGAGCTGGAAATAACCTTATGTAATTTGATATAAGTTTATAAATTTTAACTTGGAGGTTGTATTATGATTCATGTATGTTAATTCTGAATTTTCAATGTGTATTGAGTATTGACAAAGAATGTTGAACACAAATGTTATATGTTAAGGTTCTATAATGTATATTATGTATGCTTTATTTATGTTTTCATATGAATATTTAAAATTTCCCTATATATTTAAAATTTTCCCTATATTTTATATAGCCGTCCCTAAATTTGGCCTAGAAAATCGGAAACTTGGGGACTCGTCCCGCCGTCCCCTGCCGTCCTTGTCCCGGAAACTTGGGGTAACCTTGGTCAGAACTAATTTATTATCTTAATTTTATAAATGGTAAAATGGAAAGGTGAGGATGATTGGAGAGAGCATAGCTGTAACATCTCCTTTCGGGAAATTCCTAATTCTAGGCCTGCAAAACAATAATAATCACTAAAAACTCATATTAGTAATAACAAGTATCAACTTTACGGTTATACATAATATTGAGAGCAATACATCATAGCTAAAACATCTTAATATTTAGATCTATAGTTCATAGCATCATTAATATTTGTATTCAAAACATCTTAACATCATTAATGATTGTTCCAAGGCATATTCCTATAGCCAATCATATTAGGAATTCACTAGAAATGCTTGCAAACTGCAATCTCTAGGGTGGTGGCCCTTGTATTGTGAGAGCATGGAATGATTCTAGATCTGTTCCATCCCTTAGTCTGCCTTGGAGACTGGCCGTCCTCAATCAAGCCCGAGAGCACCATTTATTCCTCCCGGTCCACGAGTATGGCAGAATCTCCAATTCATCCATCTCGCGGTGGCGTGCTTGATAAGATGCATAAAGGGTGTCCTTTTCAACCAAGCCCAAGAGCACCATTTAGGCCTCCCGGCTCACAAGTATGGCAGAATCTCCAATTCATCCATCTCGGGGTGGCATGTTTGATATCAAGAATTCCTAGCCCTTCAAGTTTGAGGGAGTCACACCTCTTCATCTCTATTGCCTTTTCAATAGTTACAACTCTTCTTCACTGCATTTGGAGAACAAAATTTAATTTTAAATAAGTTAATTTGTTAGTGCTGCTGTCTATTATTTGTAATCAGTCCTAATAGTTCCTTCCTTTCCTTTTCTTCTAGATCTACCTTCCTTATATACCTTATATTGCTCAAGGGACACAACTCTTCATATGCTGGTTGACCATCCTTAACAACTTAATCTTTATTTAATGCCAGTTTGGTGTAATATTAATTATCTTTATTGATTTCTTTTTGAAACATAGGCTGCAGACATTTAGGAATAAAACGGGACATTATAATGGCCACTCAATAACTGTCACTAATAACATCAGTAAGACAGTAATATCAAGCATGAAATGGTAATTGTTGTTAGTTGTTACCCATTTAACTGGTAAAACATGACATATTGCATTACATACTGAGTTACAAAAAATTAGGAAGAAAATAGATGCACTTTTTATGCACTGTACTATTCAACATTTCTCTAGCACAAGAAAACAAAGAAGCCTCATAATCTGGAACCAGCAACACATAGAAAGGCCCCTCACAAAATCAATTATTTGTTATAAAAATTCGAAAGATGTCCATCTATCCAGTGTATTTGTGACTTCATTTATAGGCTGTAACTCCTGAATTGGATTCACAGAATACAGGGAAATGAATAACAAAATGCACTTGGATTCTCTTGCTGTCTCCACTAATTTGCAATCCATCTGCCATAAATGAGATCCAGCACCGCAGACCACAATACTAACAAATTATATGTTTCATTCGCTCATTAGATGTGAAAATTTGTGAAACAAAATTCAAGAAAAAAAGACCCAAAACCACATTGAATTCACATACCAGGGAGTTAATGATTTGCATCATTTTAACGGGGCACCAACCATTCACATAAGTGAAGGAATTGGAGGTCTCCAAGGTCTGGTTGGTGAGACAAATTTTATCAATCAGAAGAAGAGATTAGCATGGGTGTCCATAGGCCGTTTATCCATTGAAAAATATTACATTGTACAAGGATGGTCACCTGTAGAAAGCCAACCATCATGACCTTTCACATTCCTCATCCATATTTGGGAGTCTTATATTTTCTATTTCCCAATCTTGTAGTTTCTAAATGTGAGGTTGTCTCAAATAAGATGCGTGCCTCACACTTTATTAAATATCCGAATGTCAAACTAAAACTAACTTGCTTTGGATCAAATATCCAACAATAAGGACTAATTTTGGCAAAAACATATAGAGTAGGAAAAGGATTCCTATTTGAAAGGAGTGGTATTAATCTTTCATATAATGCTTCTACTTTGAAAGGTGTCAGAGAAAATATCCGCAGAAGGCATTCTAAATAACATGTTGCTTGTTTGATGCCATCTAACAGCAGGAAATATTTGAAATAGATCTTGTTCTCTGTATTTTTGGAAATGTTAAATTGAAAAATCAATAAATTTTTTGAAAACAGAAAACAAGGAATAATATATACATTTTGATTGGGTGATATTTTTATTGTTTACTTGAAACGTCAAACTGATTAATGAGAAAAGTACTCACACGGTAGTTCTGTTTTATAACTAAAAGAACTTGTTTGTGGTCTACTTAGTTTATCAGTCATGATTTCAGTTCTTTATTCTATTTGATTCCATAAGTTGGTGAGACAATATTTGTTGTACCATATAAGAAATTTTCCATCCTTCTCATCTTTTCCAAGTACCTATCTGTGACAAAGAATTGATTCCCTATGGATTTACACTTTTGCATTGGAGTTTACTTGTTTTTACTTTCCAAAGGTTGGTTCATTATAATTGAAAATTTAAATAAAATCACAAAGACAATAAGCAGACATGATAGCATGCCTGAGGCTACTACACAGTCATCCAATTGCAAGAAAATATATTTAAGTGCAATAATTGTTAAAAATGAATGGCCGCAGTGTGTTTTACACTAGTGTAAAAAGTACTTTTCATTACCATAAATTGGATTACAGGGAGTTGTCCTACATGTATTTTTGCTATGTGATTTTACTTTTACAAATTGCTGTCTGTGCATCTGCAGGTATGCTTTCACAAATGCGGGTCTACATTATAATGTTGCAAATTAGGTTGTTTCTTCAACTTAATAATTTGTTTGGTTAAGTTGTAACGTTGGTTGCACAATTTGCAGGCATGGTACTCTGTCTTACATGGAATTTTCTTGCTGTGACTACAGCTTGGATAAAAGGATATGGTAATTTATTAGAATTCTGTAATATGTTCAGTTTGTTTTTTATGTATTTCAATGATCATATCCATTTGTGTTTGTTATCTTTAATGTACATAATGGTCTTTTGTGCATTTAAAAACTGATCAAATTCTGTCAATTTTAGAGGTAAAAATCTGGTTGCTTGCCATGATCTATGCTCTTGCCGGCTGCCCTGGGTCTTATGTTTTATGGTACAGACCTCTATATCGGGCCATGAGGTAAATTTTTGTATATTATATAAGTGCATACTTCAGAAATGATTTTGATGCAAAATTAGAGGTAAGCATGATTATTATATAAATATAAACAAACAATATGTTGAAAATTATGAATTTTTTCTTTTTCTTATTTCTCTTTTGAATTTGCAGTACTGAAAGTGCTTTCAGATTTGGCTGGTTTTTCTTAATGTATCTGGTAATGTTATCGACTACACAATGTCTGTTTCATTTTGAATGTCCCTGGTCAGTCGACTGTCTCTTTTTCTAGGCTAATCAGGTTAATTTGCATTTCTATGGCAGATTCACATAGGCTTCTGCATAATTGCTGCTGTAGCCCCTCCAATTGTCTTCAAGGGGAAGTCATTAGCGTAAGTACAATTCTATCTTATTTAAGATAATAATGAAATGTTATTAACCTACAAGAAAATACACAATTTATTGACTTTCCCTTTAGCATCAAATCTAATATCTAGATCCAGACATAGTATTAATATTTAATAATTAAAAGAATTTGAAGATAATGGTCTTCACAGTGACCCTCAAAGACCTTGATTGGTTGATTTGTATGGATAAATTACTACTATGCATTATGTTGATGTCTGATAACTTGGACAATATGAAGATAATAACTTTGATGGAGTGTGGAAGAGTTTTCATTGTAAAATCCACCCAAGCAAGGCTAAAATCAATATTGCTTGTTATATGAAATTTCATTCTTTAATGAAGACTATCTTAGAAATATTCAGTATATTTTAGATAGAGATTTGAAGATATAGTGTCTGAATAACAGTGATGAGGGCTAAAGGGGTTTTCATGGCCATAAGCAACAATCATTTATTAACCCGAGTAAGTAGTTTGTCTTCACATTTTAATTTAAAAATAAAGTGGTCAAACTGAAAACATAGCATAATTCTGATAAAGGTTGGACTTTAAAATAGCAGTCAATGGTGATGAAGTTAAAGTTTTTTGCAAAAGTTTATATGTTTTTCCATGTATATTCTTCAGGTATTCAGTTATGCATTTCTTATATTTGTAAACTTGATGTTTCAAAGTCTATGTCGATGATTTAGTGTTCTTTTGGAAATAACATTTTTTGCATCAATGCTTCAGATCACAATTTAGCTATGTTACACCAAGTTTCTGGGATGGGGACGGAAGGGTTGGGAGAACATGTTTCTGGGACGGTTTTTTTAAGGTGATTTTAGGGGACGACAGCGAACGGCAATGGGGATGACTATATAAAAAATAGGGAAAATTTAAAAAATATAGGGAAATTTCAAATATTCATATGATAATGTTGATAAGGCATTCATCATATACATTATACATCCTTAATAGTTAATACACAACATTAGAGTTGAATTGAGAGCTCACATGACAATTGAACAAATTTGATCAGGATTCATTTTCTTTCTTCTGTTCTTTTTAAAATCTTCAATTTGATTATGGTCCAAGCATTTTGAAATCTACTTGGTTATTTTTGATTTTATGCACCCGATGCCTAATATTGTAAATTACAAGTCTTATTTCGAGCATCCACTTACTCAGATAGTTCTTAAGCTATTTCTTTGGAAAATCATACATTAGACGCTTTGTTACATAACTTCAGCCTCTGTCCGGGCATTTCTCCTGTCCTTTGTGCCGATAGGGTTTGGAATCATGGATTCATTAATTTTACCAGAAGAACTACATTTCATAGCTTGAGCATCCCATTCAAAATTCAATTGAGTTGAAATCAAAAGCCACTGATGAATTTCATGTTGACCAAATTACATTCTCAAGTACTCATGCAATCCTGCTTTAGGGACAGCAGTAAAGTGACTGTCAGATAGATGCATTTCTTCAAAAGGATCTCGATTGGTATCTTTATCCATCTTCTCTCTAATGAGCCAAAAATGGTTGATGAAAAATCAAAGAATTGTGTAGTTAGTTATATGCAATTATCGTTCTGCACTGAAACCTTCCCAACCATGTTTTCTTTAGTGCTACATTTGTCACCTTTCTGCATTTGTCACCATTCTTTCTGCACTGAAACCTTCCCAACCATGTTTTCTAGCAATAGAGATATGAAATATTGAGGCCAAATGAAGCCCTAAATTGTAAGCTGGAAGCCATATGAGGCTTAGTCAGGGAGGCTGGTGTCATATTCCCAACATAATCCCCCTCAGATAAAAGACAACACTAGATCAGTCAGTTAACTGATCTTATTGAGTTTGAAGACAAGCCAAGAAGATAATGGGTAAGATAACTATATAGGAGGTTGACAAGAAGCATCTGAGAGGGTTTAAGAATGAAGATTCTGGGTCAGGTGATCAATATTGGAGGGAGGGGCCTTCCTTGGGACTTGCCAAGGTCTGAAAAGAATAGATAGAATTCCTTCCTTGATTTGCTTTAACAAGTCATTTCTTTTTTGCATCTAAGGTGGTGATGATAAGTCCTTTGAATAATCAATATAGAGTGAATGATGGATAAGGGCAGGTTTCAGCTGTTAAGGCATAGTTTAGCATGCTCTATCATACCACCATTTGTACTTGGGACAAGAGTGTAGGGTCAAAAATTGCATATTTTGCATTTTTCGCTTTAACTTGCGTTCATTTTAGTATCCATTTCTCTTAAATATGTGTAGGACTCATTTCATCCATTTTGAGGCCTAAAACCCATTATTGGTGTATCAAACACCTCAATCCAGACTTCTTATGTTCCAAATAAGACATTGCTGTTTCTGTTGCTGTATGTTAAAGGACATCAAACTCTTCAGCCAGTGTCCCTCCAAATTTGAATCTTTTTACTGCCAAAAACCTATCGCTTTGCTTTCCTACATTTTCTCAATGGTTTCTTCACCAATGAGGCCTTATAGAAGTGTACTTGTGCCCTCATTTTGAATCTTTCTCTCTTAAGTTCTCTCATATTCTTCTAACTCCTTGCACTCTTACTAAGCTTTCTTCCAATGCCAAACCTCTTGTTACGAAGATTCTACTTGTAGATCAACCATTCTAAGAGCATCCGATGTCAAACCCTTTGCATATCTTGAGCATCACTATTATCCTTGCTCTCCTCCATGGTACTGCACACACCACTATTCCCTTAGTGAGCCTCCTAGAGTTCCTCCAGTTTGCACACACTGTCTTCACTGTTGCACAATAGTCATCACACACTTGCCAAATTTTCCATACTTGAGCTGAAACATGTTGAATAGGGGTCTGACTGAGGCAGGCTCCCAAAACATAATAACCATTTTTAACCCCATACAGATTTTGGCAATTGATTTCACAGTGTTGGCGACATACTTTTGGTTTCTATAAACACCACCAAAAAGTCTAGTCTTTGGTGAGTAGCATAAGCTAATTTCAGTCAAAGGACCAAGGGACACAAGTGTCTATACTAGGTCATTACTGCCTAGTTGGACATGAGCTCATAGAGGAGGTCACCAGCACCCAGTTGAGGTCACTAGTGCCTAGTTGGGGTCATTACCCCCTAGAGCAAGTCATGAGCATGCCTATGAGGTCATCTTCGTTTGTCAGACTTTCCCAGAATGTTGTTACTTGTCTAGAAGCTCCTTTAGACCACATTCCAGCCACTTGCAACCAGTTTTGAGACCTCTACGCTTATCTAGTTTCAGACCACATTGCAACCATTTGCTCTCTCATCCTATTCCTGTCCCTTCAAAAGTTCTAGTTTCAGTTCAATTCCCAACTCTAGTAGTTTATGTTTATATAGATTTGAAAATTGACAATTGTAGTTCATTGCTATCGTTAATTGATTTTAGATTTGATAAGTAGATTAGACAACTTAAGTAAATTGAAAGTATATCACATCTTAAACATTCAGGAGGTGCTTTATTTTCATTTACAGTTTGGTGAACTTGATATGCTTACAGTTTCACCTTCAACACATAAAACAAACAATAACAACATTCAATATTCTCATGTCTTGCTTAACCATTTCATAAACGCACCTCAGCCTCCTACACCTCACTCCTCATACACACCCTCTCCTTTCCCTCTTCTTACCATAACACATTCTTTTCTCACATTTACTTTTTCTCTTCGACCACCCCCAACCACCTCTCCCTTTAATGTTGTTTCCCCTGCATCCTACCTACCCCTTACTTGTCTAGCTCCTTTACTTTTGCCCATCTAGTGCTAACATTAATTCAAACCACATTGTTTACCTTTAGATTATTATAACATTTTTATACAATTCAACACCTTTGATTGCCCACTTGATTCTAAAAAGTTGCAAATACTTACATTTGCACTTACATTTTGTTTCTTATGTAAAACAAAGCTAGATTTAAATTTGAGATCTAATGGTAGAGCGACGGAATACTATCATAACCAAATCACTTGTGATTGTACAAATAACAGTAGAACTGTTCATGTAAGCTGCATAGACAGGCCATTATGAAGACACTTAGACACAAGTCAAAGACAATCTAATTGCCTGTGCATGTTTATGAGTTGTTAACTTGAATCAGAAGGCAAGGCAGCTATTGTCTGAGGAGCAAGGAAGACATTGTACAAATGAAGAAGTTGTGGAGGTAGTGGGACTACCCATAACAAAAAAGTGATAGGTGTAGGTAGATCTGATAGCTCAGTAGTGGTAGGAATGTCTTAATTTGAATCCAAACCTGTCTTAGAGTGCAATATGATGATTACGTGGAAGCAGCGTCTGGGAGCAACAACCAACAGCTAATACCGCACTTTCCCTTTCATTCCATGCCCACACCACAGGATAAAACTTTAACATACAAACAAACTAACAAATGATTATTGTACGTATCCTAAAGACACACTTAAAAAACCTAGAGACACTGGAATGATTTAATATTGGTAACGATTTTGTTCAGTTTAATTGTTTTATTTTGCCCTTCCAGATGAGGGGTAGGGTGGATAACTTAGGAATTGCTGGTTGCTCATTCGTAAAATAGCAATGATCAATGGTTGTGAATGGGAAAATTCTGTCACTGCTTCTGAAACAAATTAATTGCATTTAGCTTCGAACTTTTTTTTAATCTGGTAATCACTATTCTTGGCTAGTGGCTAGAAAGTATTTGCAACGTTAGGGATATGAATGTGATCATCTTTCTACAGCAGGAATGCAAATACTCTTGTGTATAATATGGACCAGGGCTTTTGGCAATTGTAAATGATTTTATTCCCTTTTCTATCAAAAAAATAAATCAAGGGCTTTTGCAATGTTCTGAATATCTACTTGAACTTGATTGATTCTCACATTTTTTAATTGCAATTCAACAGGGGTATCTTGTCAGCCATTGATATCTTTCAGAATCATGTTTTAACTGGGGTAAGCATTTGTATAATATTTTATGTTTGACTATTTCATTGTTAACCAAGCTAGTTAATTGCAAGTAAGCTATCTAATACAATATTTGTATTTTTGCATTTCACAGATATTTTACCTTGTTGGATTTGGGTTATTTTGTTTAGAAACGCTACTAAGTTTTTGGGTCATTCAGGTAAGATCAAGATTGCTCTTTCTTGATCCACTATTTACTTTTACATGATATGTGGAAAAGCCGTTATGAATTGTAGTGCAGTAACTTTGAATGCAAATGTCATCTGTACGTTCTGGCAATCTAGTTTCTTAAGCATGCATGTTTAATAATCCATTTTTACTTGATCATGTTGAGTCCTTTACAAGTTATAATAATATAATATGTATCAGTTCATGCATTAACCATTGCCTTTATTTCACATGGTTCCATTATAGAAGAGAAATGTTTTTGAAACGCTGTAACAAGTCTATTTGTTAACACTTTATTTCCTTTTAACTACAGCAAGTCTATACATACTTTAGAGGATCAGGGCAAGCAGCAGAGATAAAGCGTGAAGCTGCACGAGGTGCTATGAGGAATGCTCTTTAAAATCCTCATTAAAATACCTGTACCTATTCTTATGTTCTTGACACACTGTCCTCGTGCAAAGTTCTTGATGATGGATGTATGCCAGCATTAATGTATTCTCCCCTAAAAATTGTTCTAAAACATCATACAGCTGTAGATGAGTGTAGATGGTGTAAAATTCCAATGTTTTGCTTCTTGCACCAGAGGATAACTATTGTGATCTTTGGTAACTCAGTTATCGCTATTGGTGTTATATGGCGTGCTTCATGTTATTCATGACAGTTTTATGTACTGTCCAAACTCTGATACGTCTCATCATTGTACTAGCGCATAACTTGCATTTTTTGGCCATCCCTTTCAATTTAGTTTATGTTAATTCTCCATTTCACCATTTTCAATAATCAAGTCAATTCACATGGGTATGTTCCATATATGATCTACTTAGAAATGGATAATTGCGGAGTTGACGTGGGGAGGTTTTGTGTTTCTTCTATGTAACATCCCTCATTTTTTACCTTTTGTTATATTTGACCGAGATTCAATATTATTCTATTGGGTGGTGATTTGGACGGGATTATTGCTTTGATAATTGAGTGAGATTATCGATTTAATGCATTTATTTACAAATTGTGGTCACAATGCTATTGATTAATTGATATGGTTAATTATTTTAATGGTGATTATATTTTTATTATTTAGTCTAACAATGCAACTGAGGATTTGTGGTGAGATTATATCGTGCAGTAGCTACAGGAACTTAGAAAGATGAACGACTAACTGTTGCTGAAGTAATTTGACATGATTGAATTGTGTGGACAATAAATTAATAATGGATTAAATTATGATAATTAGTTAATTAAAAAATAATAATCTATGGTGAATCAATTATATAGTGCTTAGAGTTTATTTATTTTATTTTATATAGTTCTAATATTCAATCCCTTTTTAGAAAAAAACATATAGTGCATTTGGTAATTTTAATTATTTTAATCAAGATTGGTTCGAATGTCCAAGTTCATAATTGGAATCCGTACAATAGACAATTTTAATTTTTTAATTTTAGAAAAAGAAAACAAAAGATTTTTTAATTTTTAATTATGTTAAATTTTAATATTATAAAAATTAGAAAACCTAATAATTTATAATTAGATATTTTCTAAGGGGTAAAAGATAATTTAAAAATAAGTTTCTATTTTAATTTGAGAATAAATCATCGTTTTGAAGTTTTATTCTTTCAATTAGAGAATGATGATTTTTTATTAAGAAAGAAAATAAAAGAAAAAATCCTAGAAGTTATAGGTTGCAGATTTGAGTTATGGATTATTGTTTTGTGGCACTAAATTCAAGAATTGATTTGGAATAGTGTGGATCTTAATAAAGGAACAACTTTAGCAAAATATTTTTTTGGGTTAATAAAGAATTTAGATTCATGACTGTGAAAGAGATGTTCTCTGTTTTGAATAATTGTATCCTTTTTCAAAAGAAAACAATAGAAAAAGTTTACATTCATTGGAATAGGAGCTAGAAAAGATCAAGGTTTTGGTGGGTATACAATGATTTAGCAAATTCATTGAATTCATTTTGTTTAAATCCAGTTTTAAATATCGAAAAAACTAGAGAATACTTGTAGAGAAAGAAACCTAAGATAATTAGGATAATGGATTTAGTGGTTTCTTCAATGTTGACTTACGAATGTAATATGGAAATTAAAGAAATTTAATTAATTATTTAGCGGTACATCTTTTAGTGTTTGAAACTATATGAACTTGGGTTGGAAAGAATGAAATAGGAACAATTTTGTTATGCTTTTTCAATCAAAAGAAGACTTGGATCTTTGGGGGATCTTTGTGCAACAAATTTATGAATTGTTTACAACTACATCAGTTGTATCATCTTGTTATAAATGTGTTTTGAATGGGATTGGACTTGTTATGAGTGGGTTTGAATTGAAAACTTGGATATTAGCAAGGGAGTTAAATGAGTCTTGTAAAAGAGTCTAAACCAAGTGCATGACTAAATTTTATGTTGATTATGATCTTGAGATTGTTTAGAACTTTTGAATGAAATTTTAGATTAAGAACATGTGAGAAATTGTGAATACAAATTCTTATATAACTTACTTTCGTATCTATTTTCATGCTTTGTTGGAATTATTAGTTTAATATTAGAAAACCTTTATAAAGGATTTTAGATTTGATTCAAGTAGCTAATTCTAGTAAATTCCAAACTAGGATAGGAGCACAAGGGGAGACTACAATGCAAAAGCTCTAGTGTCCAAAAAATGCAGTCCTATGATTGTATTGTAGTTCTTGAAGTGCATTGATGTCCTTAAAGTGCACTACAGTTTGACCTATTAGAGATTTTTGATAGTTGTAGATAGTTTTAGGATGTTTGCTAGTTTGTATCTTGACTATTGGAAAGGACAAAAATAGTAGTTTGTTTTGTGTAAAAATGTTAGGATGGTTTTCTTGGTTACATTTGATTTTCATTGTGGTTGGTGTTGTACTATCTTTGTTATAATTTTTTTTTTTTTTTTGTATTAAGTATAATATGAGTAGAAAATACATATTAGATCATTTGAGTGCCATACTGAGTATTAGTTTTAAAAAAATCCCCCCATACAAAAAATTCTAGATCCCCCAGTACATTAGAATAGTATATCAGAGTATCAGTTTTAGAGTAATAGAACATAATATCAGTAGTATCCTCAACTAGATGAGGGCAATAGTGTGGAATCCATTAGCTAGACTGTAACAAGGTGTCATTAGTTACATCAGAGTACCATTAAAAGCATTTATAGATATATATCACCGTGCAATTAACTATACTTAAATATACATCAAAAAGGATATACACAAGTCAACATTTCGAGCTTTGAACTTTTCTACACCACCCCTTGATCACCACTCAAGACTACCAATGCCTTTGCAACAAATATCTCTTCCTCTGTAGGTCGACCTGCTTGTCCCCCATTGTCTACTTGCTTTGACTTTCTGCAAGATCTTGCCGAAATGCATGAAGAGCCCTCATGAAAACATCTACCCCTGGGTGTCCCTTTGGGCACATAAGACCATATCTCGCCTCCATGATATCTATTGTGGCTTGTCTGTTCTCCAAGTAGTTCCAAAACTTGTCTTTTGAGAGAGCCATCGTGATGTAGACCTGCATAGCAATATTGTAAAACACGAGTCTTCTATAAGACTCAGTAAGCATCCTCTTCCTTCCTTGGAATCTATCTTCATTCCTTGGTTTCTAGATGAACCATAGAATATTAGATGAAAGGCAGAGCCAAAACAAAGCAACAATTTTCCCCATCTTTATGTTGTGATTAAAAATAATTTTGTCAGGAAGGGGTTGTTTGTTATTTCCCCAGACATCTTGTTTGTTACATAAATTTTTCCATATTTCTTTAGCAAAAGAACATTCAAAGAAAATATGGTTAATTGTTTATGGCGTTCTGCATATGCTACACACATCAATGTCCTCTATGTTGCTTTTAAAAGAGAGTTTATGTAGAATAAGAAGCCACCTGAAGCATGCTTTTTTTGCTTCAATCTGTTTAGACCAGTTATTTTGGAAAACCTTCTGCCATTGGTTGTCATTCCATTGTATTTTCCAGGTTTGATTCAAGTGTTCTGTTAGATCAGTATGTTTTATTAACATATTGTACATTTCCTTAACTTTGGATTTCCTTATGTTAGTGCCATTTGTCCATTGAAAATCTTTAAATCAATCAATATCATTTTTAGTTACCACAGGAAATTTTAACCTACTACAAGCCTCCTTGAGAATTGTGTAGGTCCTCCAATTAGTGAGGGGTAGATTGAATTCAGAGTGCAACTCATTCTAGTCCTTCAACTTTCCATCTTTTAGTATATCATTGAAGCACCTAATACCTTTCTGAGCCCATCCTTTGGCAAAACAGCCTTGGATTAAAGCCAAGGGTTTCCCATTATGCTTTAGGTTCCACCAAATAGACCTGTAAACCTATAAAAATCCATAATCCCCCTTGGTGAAGTGGTGATTGTCCAAATGCTTTTTCATCACCTCCCAGGCTTTCCAAATTGTTCTGAACACATTGGATCCTACAGGTAACATAACCTCCTCTCTACTAAGGATATCATTGAGTGGCAGAGACCTCCAAGATTTTGCCTGTTTAAGAATGACATTGAGCATGTTTTGCCTGACCAACACTTTCCAGGGTTCTCCCCCCTCCAAGGCGTCTATCACCCACTTTGTTGCCAAGGCAATACCTTATAGCCTTAAGTCTTTTAAGCCCAACCCTCCTTTGGATTTTTCTATGGTACACCATTCCCATTTCACTGCATGCCTCTTCCTCTTCCCTTTTCCATCAGACCATAAGAAGGCCCTTATTCTTTTTTGGATTTCATTGATTTGGTAAAAGTTGAAGAACCACACCGAGGCAAAGTAAATGTTGTATGAAGAGAGAATCTTCTGACACACCTGGATATGCCCAACCAAAGAGATAAATTGTCTATTCCACTTGGCAATTTTCTTTTCAATTGTCTCTAATCCAAAGCCACATCTCCTTTAAATTTGGTTCCACAGCAAAGGGCATCCCGAGATATCTTACCAGTTTTTGAGGGCCACCCATTGAAGCCCAAACTTGCTAAGCCAGTCAGGAGGTCTATCCTTCCAACCCAAAAGGCAGGATTTTGAGGGTGCAATTTTCACCCTAGAGGCAAGGCAAAAGATGTCTAGCTTCCCCATTAGATTTGTAAAATTATCCTCCTCCAGGATTAGCAAAATAGAGGTATCATCAGCAAACTAGAGGTTAAGGAGTTCATTTTCATCAGCTAGAGTAATGCCTCTTACTCTTGGTACTAGAGCATTTTCCCTCAGAACATAGTGTAGAGCATCTGATTCTATAACAAAAAGTGTCAGGGCAAGTGGGGAACCTTTCCTTATAGACCTCTCAAGGGAGATCTCTTGAGTAAGGACACCATTGATCTCAACTTGAGCAGTTGCATCCTGAAAGAGTGTTTTGACCATTTGGCAAAAAGAGTCAGGGAAGCCAAAAGCTTTCAACACAAGGAACAAAGAACCCCATTCAATCTTGTCATAGGGGATCTGTTGTTGATGAGAATGTTTCAAGGCTTGTAGATCCTACTTTGGCTACTCAATATGATGTTATGGACTATAAATTCAAGGGTCTAATCATATTGTGTTTGATAGACTCTATTTTAATCAATGTCCATGAAGAGACCTCTGCATAAAAATTGTGTAAGAAACTTGGTGAGATGTATCAAGCCAAATATTTAGTGAACAATATTTTCTTGAGGAAGAAATTGTATTCCTTAAGAATGGAAGAGGGTGGACAAATTACAGACCACCTGGAAGCATTCAATATGTTAGTGGTTCAATTAGAATTAGTTGGTGTCTAAATGAATGATGAAGATAAATATCAGATCTTGCTTTGTTCTTTGCCTAATTCATGGGATTCTCTTGTTATGGCTATTGAGAGTACTTTTGTTATGTCGAAGACTAAAGATATGGTGGGTTATTTTCCTTCTGAAGAGATGAGGAGGAAGGTATCCATCAGTGCCAAGGAGGCCCTAAATGTTTGTGGAAGACAAGCGTGATAAATCCAAGTACAAGGGGAGATCCAAATATCCTGAAAAGTCCAAAGTTATTTGTTGGAACTGTGGTAAGCTTGGATATATTCGTAAAGACCGCAAAGAAGAAAAGAAGAGATTTGATTCAAATTTTGAGTCTGAGAAGGAAGATGGTGATGCATTCATTGCAGCTTTGGAAACCTGTGTAGGTAATGATGCATGGTTAATTGACTCAACTGCATCTTTCCATATGACCTTTAATAGAGATTGGTTTTCTGAATATGAATAATTTAATGGAGGTAAGGTGTACTTGGGTGATAGGTAGGTAGTATTTTCTGATGCAGGATGCAAGATGGTTAGAGGTTCTATGGTGATTGATAGAGGTGTCAGATATGACACATTTTATAAACTTGATGCATGCACTATTGAGTGTAATAGTAATTTTGTGAAAAGAAAGTATGTGGAAGAGGTAAGGGTTTCATCTTCAATAGATGGCCATGGCTTCTGGGTACCCAAGGGTTCTCCTCTTCTAAGTCAAAGTTACCTACAAAGAAAAATATGTTATGGCACTAGAGACTTGGCCACATTGGAGAAAAGAATAGAAAGAACTTAAAAAATAAAAAACCTTGTTGAAGGGTTGTCTGACGGTAATATTGAATTTGATTTTTGTGAGCATTTCATTTATGGAAAAAAAAACCGCGTTTAGTTTTACTCGAGTTCTCATAAATCTTGTGGTGTATTGGATCTTATTCATTATGATGTGTTTGGTCTTGTAGATGTTCCTTCAATTGGAAAATCCACTTATTATATTTCATTTATTGATGATTTTAGTAGGACATGGGCATATTTTCTAAAGAATAAATCTAATTTTTTTAGTTGATTTAAAGAATTTAAAGAAATGGTTGAGTTGTAGACTAGAAAGAAACTAAAACTATTGAGGATTGATAATGGTGGTGAATTTTTCTCTAGTGATTTCGATAGATTTTGAAAAAATTGCGGTCTCCATAGACAAAAGACAACTTTGTATTCTCCACAATAGAATGGAGTTGCATAAAGAATGCACATGAAACTGATGGAGAAGGCTAGGAGTATGTTGAGTGGTGTTGGTCTAGAACAAAGGTTTTGGGTTGAAGCTGTTGCCACTACCTATTACCTGATTAACATGTCTCCTAAATCAACTCTTGTTGATATGATTCCTATAGAGGCATGGTCGAGTCACAAGCCTTCATTAAGACATCTTAGATTTTTTGGTTACAAGGCATATGCACATGTGCCAAAGGAGAAGCGAACAAATTCGGAGAACAAGGCTATAAAATGTATCTTCATCGGATATAGTTATGGTGTGAAAGGATGCAAGATTTGGGATCCTATTGCATAAAAGGTAATATATAGTAGAAGTGATATTTTTAGAGAAACTAAGCCTTCTTATGTTACATTGCAACCAAAACAAAGTAAATAGGAAGATGCGATTCAATTTCCTTCTACAAATGAGAAAATTGAATCGAGGCACATGGATAGACAAGAAGCTAAGGAGAGATCATCTAGCTCTGAATCTTTAGAAGAGGAGGAAGAACCTCCAAATCAACTTGTTAATAGGTCTACAAGGTATACACAACCACCTGAAAGGTATTCACCTAATGATTGGAGATGCATTTTTACTTTGAATACTAACATGGATGAACCCAAACCAACAAAAGAGGCATTAGGTATGAATGATGTAGAATCATGGAAGATTGATATGGATGAAGAAATAATAGCTTTGGAAAAGAATTATACATTGGATCTTATACCATTTCCTAAAGGAAGAAAACATGTTGGTTGCAAGTGGGTGTTCAAGAAAAAGATTGGTTTAGATGGAGGTCTTGAGAAATACAAAGCAAGGTTGGCTGCAAAAAGGTTACTCTCAAATTGAGGGTGTTGATTATGGTGAGATATTTTATCCTGTTGCAAAAATGACATCCATTATATTTTTTCTTTCTATTATTGCTACTTATGATTTAGAGGTTGAGAAAATGGATGTGAAAACCACTTTCCTTCATGGTGACTTGGAGGAGGATATTTGTATGACACAACAAGAGCACTACGTGGTGAAAGATAAAAGTAAATTAGTTTGCAAATTGAAGAAATCTTTGTATGGCCTAAAACAAAGCTCTAGGATGTGGTATTAGAAATTTGATACATAAGTGTCGAGTTTTGGATTTGAGCGTTCTAAACTAGATCATTATGTTTATTATAAAACTGATGGTGATCATTTCCTATTTATTGCATTATATGTTGATGATATGTTATTTATTGGTAAAGGGAAAGGTATGATTTGAACTAAAATCTCAACTTTTTGCTAAATTTGAAATGAAAGACCTTGGTGCAGCTAGACACATTCTTGGGATGAAATTTATAAGAGATAGAGTGAACAAAAAGCTTTGGCTTGGTTAAAGTAAGTATGTCACTTAATTTTTATAGAGATTTGATATGCAGGTTTGTAAACCATTGTGTGTTCCTTTTTCAGCTGGAATAAAGTTATTTATTTTAGATTGTCCAACATCCCCATCAAAGATGGAAGAAATGAGTAGGGTGCCTTACCAGAGTGCAATTGGAAGTTTGATGTATGTTATGGTTTGTACTAGACCAAACATTGCCCAAGTAGTGGGAGTTCTTTCCAGATATATGTCTAATCGTGGTAGATTTCATTGGTATGAAATTGAAAGGGTCCGAAGAAATATTTGTGCACTACCTCAGAGTATTCCTTGTTTTATCATAGTAATTTGATTTAAGACAAGATTTCCCTTGATATTAATGGTTATATGGATTCAGACTAGGTAGGTGATGTTGATAGCAGATGATCCACTAGTGTTTATGTGTTTACTTTATTTGGTGGTGCAATTAGTTGGATTAGTAAGTGATAGGTTGTGGTTGTTTTGTCCTCTACTAAAGCTGAGTATATGGAAGATACTCATTCTTGTAAATAATTCATTTGGATTAAGAGCCCATGTTCAAATATTAAAATAAAACAAGGTGTAGTGATAATTTATTGCAATAGTCAAAGTGTGATATTTCTAGCTAAGAACTCAACATTTCATGCTAAGACCAAGCACATTGATGTACAAAATAATTTTGTTAGAGATATGGTCAAATATGGTAGGGTGAAGTTGGTTAAGGTAGATAATTTGATGAACTTTTTTGATTCTTTAACTAAGCTTGTGAGCATAGGAAATTTTAGATGGTGTTCAAAGTATGGTTCTTTCGGCCCCTAGCAATTAAGAGATGATGTTTATACTCCCTCATGTTTGTCTTGCAAGGTGATTGAAAAGTGGGAGATTTGTTCTAAAACGTGATCATCCCCTTGGCAGTGGGTTTGAGGGTCATGCCCTCAAAAGATAAATTTTATGTATATTTTATTATTATAAATCTGGACCATTCATCATTAGGTCTCAGATCTGACAGTCGATATTTTGTTGGATTGAATTTCCTTATAAGACAACCCTATTTTATGAGGGCGTTGTATTACGACTGTGTATTATGATGTATTCTGAGAGTCTGATAGTGGTCATGTTGCCTCTGGATCTTTGGTTGGTGATACTCCTGTGAGAAGATTGCTCTTCAATTATATTGTAATCTTTATAATTTTTGAATAATATATTGGGAAAATTTTGGAGTGTGGATTTTTTCTCCCAAAAGGGTTCTCCCCATGTAAATCATTGTGTTGTGGTATGCATGATGGGAAGGTGCATGGAAATGGGTAGAAATTTCGTGGACAACTTACTTTTTCATCCCGAAATAGTGAAAACGCGAACGCGTTATAGTAAAACGCGCTCATGTTATGGCTTGGTAATGACCGAACCTAGGCTCGGTCATTACCGAGCCTAACGTGGGTGTGTTAAAACACGAGCGCGTTATGATTTAAATTTCAAAAAATGCACGCATTTTGAGTTAAAAAACTCTGCATTTTTTGAAATCAAAAATACATTTCCAAAACGCGAGTGAATTATAACGCGCTCGCATTTTGGTCTACATTGAAAAAAAATCTTCTCTTTTTCTCGTCTCTTTCTTCTTGTTATCTTTTAGGGAAACTATATACATGAAATAAACATTTAAGTATAAGTTGACATTTACATATGGACGTTTACTTTCTTATAATTTAAGTTATATTTCATGTATATAGGTAGGATGTTTGAGAGTGGTTTCAGATCTCTAGGAGTTACAATGCAAATTTTAGTTTTTGGAAGATCTCAAAAAATTTAGACAGTCAAATTTCAGTAATCAACATGTCAAATTTCAGTAATCAGCAAGTTGTATCATCTTTCTCTCTCTATCTCACACATTTTTTATCCCTTATGCTCTAGACCTCTCTCACACACTCTCCCATACCCTCTATACTTCTATCTATCTAGCCTCTCTCTCCCCTTCCATCCCTCCCTCCTTTCCTCCTTCCCTCTTTTCCTCTAATTTTCTCTATCTCCCCCTCTCTCTCTTCCTTCCTCCCACCCACCTTCCCTCTCTACTTCAATCTATCTAACCTATCTCTCACTACCTATCTCTCCCTCCCTCTCTCTCTCTCTTCCTTCATCCCAACCACCTTCCCTCTCTACTTCTCTCTGTCTAACCTATCCCTCTCTGCCTATCTCTCACCCTCCCTACTCTCTCTCTCAATCTCTCTACCTCCTCCTTCCCTCCTCTATTTCTCATTATCTTTATCACACTTATCTCCCTCTATCCCTCCCTCCTCCCCTCTCTACTTCTATCTCTCCCTCCCTCCTCCCCCCTCTCTATCTCTCCTTCCCTATATACTTCTCTCTACTTCTCTCCATCTCTACCTCTCTCTCCCTCATTCCCTCTCACTCTCCCTCTCCCTCTCTCCCTCTCTCTTAATCTCCCAACCTTCCTCCTTCCCTTTGTGTTTCTCTCTCTCACACACTCTCTCCCTCCCCCATCTCTCTCTTTGGTTTAGGCTTTATGGTTTATGGTTTAGTATTTAGTTTATGGTTTAGGCTTTAGGTCCAACCCCCTCTCTCTCCCCCTCTCTCTCAGGTGTATCCCTCCCTACCCCTCTCTCTCTCTTAGGTATATCTCTCACTCCCTTTATCTCTTAGGTCTCTCCCTCCTAGGTCTCTCCCTCTCTAGGTCTCTCCCACCCTAACAAGAGAACACTCTCTCTCTCTCTCTCTCTCTCTCTCTCACCCCCTTCCCCTCTTCTCAAGTCTCTCCCTCCCATCCCCTCCCCTCTTCTCAAGTATCTCCCTCCCACCCTAGCTAGAGAACACACACACTCTCTATGTCTCTCTCTAAGGTCTCTCCCTCACCCCCCTCTCTCTCTCTCCCTCTCCCTCTCCCACTCTCTCTCTCCCAGTTCTCTCCCTCCCACCGCCTCTCCCTCTCTCAAGTATCTCCCTCCCACCCTAACTAGAAAATCTCTCTCTCTCTCTTCCTCTTAGCCCCTATATCTCAAGTATCTCTTTGCTACCCTCTCTCCCTCTCCTATCCCCTCTCCCTCTCTCAAGTCTCTCCCTCCCACCCTAACTAGAGAACTCTCTCTCTCTCTCCCTTTCTTAAGTCTCTCCCTCCTATCTCCCTCTTTGCCTCTCTCTCTCTCCCCCTCTCTCTTAGGTCTATCCCTCCCACCCCCTCCCTCTCTCTCAATTCTATCCCTCCCAACCCCTCCCCTTCTCTCAAGTCTCTCCCCATGCTAACTAGAGAACAAACAAACACACACTCTCTCTCTCTCTCTTTTATTTCTCCCTCCCTCACACCCTCAGGTCTCTCTCCATCTCTATCTGTCTCCCACTCCTATTTTCCCTCTCTCTCTCTCCTCCCACCCCATCTCCATATCTCAGGTCTCTCCCTCCCACCCTAACTAGAGAACTCTCTCTCTCTCCCTATCTCTCAGGTTTCTCTCTCCCACCCCCTCTCCCTCCCACCCTAACTGGAGAACTCCATCTCTCTCTCTCTTTGGTCTCCTTCTCCCACCCTTCTTCCTTTGTCAAGTCTCTCACTCCCAACCTAACTACATAACTATCTCTCTCCCCCCTCTCTCTCCATCTCTACCTCTCTTTCAACTCTATCCCTCCCACCCCCTCCCCCTCTCTCAAGTCTCTCCCTCCCACCCTAAGTAGATAACACACACTCTCTCTCTCATGTCTCTCCCTCCCACCCCTCCCCCTCTTCTCAAGTCTCCCTCCCACCCTAACTAGATCTCTCTCTCTCTCTCTCTCATCCCTCTTGCTCTCTGTCCCTCTCTCTCAAGTCTCTACCTCCCACTCCCTCTCCCTCTCTCAAGTATCTTGATCTCACTCACTCCCTCTATCTCTCTCCCCTCTACCCTTAAACTTAAACCCTTAACCCTTAGCCCTTAAAATCTAAACCCTTAAAACCTCTACTCTTAACCCTCTACCCTCTATCTCTATCAAGTCTCTCCCTCCTACCCCCTCTCCCTCTGTCAAGTCTCTCTCCCATTCACTCCCTCTCTGTCTCTCTCTCAAGTCTCTACTTCCCCCCCCTGCCCCCCCCTGCCCCCCCCCTTCTCTCTCTCTCTCCCCTCTACCCATAACCCTCTACCCTAAACCCTTAACCCTTAAACTCGAAACCCTCTACTCTTAACCCTCTACCCTCTATCTCTCTCAATTCTCTCCCTCTCTCCCTCTCTCCCTCTCTCCCTCTCTCAAGTCTCTCACTCACTACTCCTTCTATCTCTCTCCCCTCTAACCATAAACCTCAACCCTCTACCCTTAACCCTTAAACCCTCTACCCTAGCTTGCCAATTCAGTGAAATTGGGAATGCAGTTTGAGGTATAGGTTTGAGGGTATAGGTTGAAGTATTAGGGTTGAGGGTCCAATATATATGGTAGAGGGTAGAGGGTAGAGGGTAGAGGGTAGATGGTTGAGGGTTGAGGGTTGAGGGTTTACGGGTTGAGGGTTCAGGGATTAGGGTAGAAAGTTTACTTGAGTTTAAGGGTTTAAGGGTTGAGGGTAGAGGGTATTGGGTTGAGGGTAGAGGGTAAAGGGTTTAACGGTTTAGGATTTAAGGGATAAGGGTTAATGGTTTAGGGTTGAGTGTTTAAGGGTTTAAGTGTTGAGGGTATAGGGTTAAGGGAGTAGGGAAGAGAGGGAGGGATGGAGGAATGGAGATATGGAGGGAGAAGTGAGATAGAGAGAAGTAGAGAAGAGGAGGGAGGGATATAGATAAATGATGGTTGAAGATCCAATCTATAAGGTAGAGGGTTAAGGGTAGAGGGGAGAGAGATAGAGGGAGTGAGTGAGAGAAACCTGAGATAGGGAGAGGGGGTAGGAGGGAGAGACTTGAGATAGAGAGGGAGGGAGTGGGAGAGAGATAGAGGGAGGGGGTTAAGGGTAGAGGGTAGAGAATTGAAAGTTTAAGGTTAGGGTTAAGGGTTTAGGGTTTATGGTTAAGGGTAGGGAGAGAGAGATAGAAAGGTATTTGAGACATGAAGAACAAGAGGATAGGGTTGAGAGAGAGTGAGAGAGTGGGAGAGAGATAGAGGGAGGGAGGGTTAAGGGTAGAGAGTTTAAGGGTAGAGGGTAGAGGGTATAGAGTTTAGGGGTTTAGGGTTAAGGGTAGAGGGTTAAGGGTTTAAGAGTTTAGGGTTTTAGAGTTAAGGGTATAGGGTAGATGGTTTAGAGTAGAGGGGAGAGAGATAGAGGGAGTGAGTGAGTGAGAGACTTGAGAGAGGGAGAGGAGGTAGGAGGGAGATACTTGAGAGAGAGAGAGAGAGGAAGGGAGTGGGAGGGAGGTAGAGGGAGGCAAGGTTAAGGGTATAGGGTAGAGGGTTGAGAGAGAGAGAGGGAGTGGGAGAGAGATAGAGGAGGTGAGTGAGAGAGAGAGACTTGAGAGAGGGAGAGGGGGTAAGAGGGAGAGACTTAAAAGAGAGAGAGGGGGAGGGAGTGAGAGAGAGAGGGAGGGAGGGTTAAGGGTATATGGTAGAGGATTTAAGGGTTTAGTGTTTAAGGGTTAATGGTTTAGGGTTTAGGGTTAAGGGTAGAGGGGAGAAATATAAAGGGAGTGACTAAGAGAGATACCTAAGAGAGGGAGAGGGGGTATGAGGGAGATATTTGTGTGTGAGAGAGAGGGAGTGTGAGAGAGATAGAGCATAGAGGGTAGAGGGTAGAGGGTTTAAGGGTTAAGGGTTGAGGGTAGCGGGGAGAGAGATAGGAGTGAGGGAGAGAGAGACCTGAGAGAGGGAGAGGGGGTAAGAGGGAGATAATTGAGAGAGAGATAGAGAGAGAGAGAGATGGAGGGAGTGGGAGAGAGGTAGAGGGTAGAGGGTTTAAGGGTTAAGGGTTTAGGGTTTAGGGTTAAAGGTAGAGAGGAGAGATAGAGAGAGTGAGAGAGAGAGAGGGAGGGAGTGGGAGAGAGATAGAGGGTAGAGAGTTAAGGGTAGAGGGTAGAGGGGAGAGAAATAAAAGGAGTGAGTGAGTGGGAGAGAGATGTGATAGAGGGAGAGGGGGTAGGAGGGAGAGACTTGACAGAGAGATAGGGAGTGAGTGAGTGGGAGACAAATAGAGGGTAGAGGGTTAAGGGTAGATGGTAGAGGGTTAAGCAATTTAGGTTTGCTAATTTCACCGAATTGTCAAGCTAGTGGGCCCACTAACTTTCTAATTCGGTGAAATTGGTAATGTAGTGGCCTGTTTGAAAAAATGGGTCCAAGAAATGGGGTCTCTAGTGATTTCCATCACCGAAGACCCCATTTCTTGGACCCATTTTTTCAAATAGGACAAGTTAGGTTGTCAATTTCACCAAATTGGCAAGCTAGTGGGCCCACTGGCTTGCCAACTCAGTGAAATTGGAAATGTAGTGGCCTATTTGAAAAAATGGGTCCAAGAAATGGGGTCTCTCAGTGATGTAAATCCCCAGGAGACCCCATTTCCTCAAATAGGCAAGTTAGATTGTCAATTTCATTGAATTGCCAAGATAGTGGGCCCACTGACTTGTCAACTCAGTGAAATTGGCAATGTAGTGGCCTGTTTAAAAAAAATGGTGGGGTCTCTCGATGATGTAAATCATCGAGAGACCCCATTTCTTGGACCCATTTTTTCAAACAAGACAAGTTAGGTTGCCAATTTAGTGAAATTGGAAATGTAGTGGCTTGTTTGAAAAAATGGGTCCAAGAAATGGCGTCTCTCGGTAATTTACATCATTGAGAGACCCCATTTCTTGGACCCATTTTTTCAAACAACTAAATTAGGTTGCCAATTTAATCGAATTGCCAAGCTAGTGGGTCCACTAGCTTGCCAGTTCAGTGAAATTGGCAATGTAGTGGCCTGTTTGAAAAAAAAGTGGGTCCAAGAAATAGGGTCTCCCGGTGATGTAAATCACCAAGAGACCCCATTTATTGGGCCCATTTCTTCAAATAGGCAAGTTAGGTTATCAATTTCACTGAATTGCCAAGCTAGTGGCCCACTGGCTTGCCAATTCAGTGAAATTGGCAATGTAGTGGCCTGTTTGAAAAAATGGGTCCAAGAAATGGGGTCTCTCGGTGAGGTAAATCACTGGGAGACCCCATTTCTTGGACCCATTTTTTCAAACAAGACAAGTTAGGTTGCCAATTTCACCAAATTGGAAATGTTGCCAATTTCACCAAATTTTAATCATCGGGAGACCCCATTTCTTGACCCATTTTTTCAAATAAGACAAGTTAGGTTGCCACTTTCACCAAATTGGCAAGCTAGTGGGCCCACTAGCTTGCCAATTTAGTGAAATTGGAAATGTAGTGACCTGTTTGAAAAAATGGGTCCAAGAAATGGGGTCTCTCGGTTATTTACATCACCGAGAGACCCCATTTCTTGGACCTATTTTTTCAAACAGGAAAGTTAGGTTGTCAATTTCATCGAATTGCCAAGCTAGTGGGCCCACTAGCTTGCCAATTCAGTGAAATTGGAAATGTAGTGGCCTGTTTGAACCCTATACCCTGAACATTATGCCTGAACCCTTAAACTTATAATTAAACACTAAATCCTACATTAAAACTTGTACCCTAAATCATAAACCTTGAACCCTAAACCCTAAACCCTAAACCCTAAACCCTAAACCCAATACCCTCAACCCTATACCGAATATTCTAAACCCTGATCCCTATACTCTATACAATTAACCCTACACCCCCAACCTTGAACAGTATACCTCAAAACTACACCTTCAACCCTCATTCTTATACCCTATACCCTCAACCTTATAACCTAAGCCCTGAACATCATCCCCCAACCCTATACTTAAACCCTGAACCCTACATTCAACCTTGTACAATAAACCCTAAACCCTAAACCTCAATCTGAAACCCAATACCCTCAACCCTATACCCATTATTCTAAACCCTAATCCCTATACCCTATACACTTAGCGCTATACCCTCAACCCTATACCCATTATTCTAAACCCTAATCCCTATACCCTCAACCCTATAGCTTAAACCATAAACCCTACACCCTACACCCTCAAGCCTCATCTGTTTACCCTACACCCTGAACCTTATACCCTAAACCATAAACATTATCCCTCAACCCTATACTTAAATGAAAAACCCTACAATATCAAGTCTTAACCCTATACCTTATACCCTTAACCCTACACCCTAAACCCTAATCCCTATACCCTATACTCTTAAGCTCATACCCTCAACCCTGAACATTATACCTCAACCCTCAAACCTTAAGTTTGTACATAAATCCTAAAACCTAAACCATCAACCCTAAACCTAATATCCTAAACCATAATCCATATACCCTGTAAACTTGACCTTATACCCTCAACCCTAAACACTATCCATCAACCCTCAACCCTCAACCCTCAACCCTCAACCTTAAACCCTAAACCCTCATCCCTATACCCTATACCCTCAACTTTATACCTAATATCCTAAACCCTAAACCCTATTCCCTATACACTTAACCCTATAAGCTCAACCCTATACCTTAAACACTAAACCTTACATGCTCAACCCTCATAGGGGGAGAGAGAAAGAGGGGGAGGGAGGGATTGGGGAGAGAGAGAGGTTGGGAGGGAAAGAGGAGATAAAGATAAGTAGAGAGGTAAGGAGAGGTAGAGAGACATGAGAGATAAAGAGTAGATGAGGAAGGACACATGGAGGGAGAGGTATAGAGGGAGAGAGAGGGAGGTGAGAGAGAGGTGAGATAGATAGAAATAAAGAGAGTGTGGTAAGGAGTGATAGAGGAATATGCAGGTAGAGAGGGATAGGTGAGATAAAGAGAAGTAGAGAGAGATAGAGATAGAGGGAAGGAGGGAGGGTGGGTGAGAGAGGGGAGGAAGGGAGAGGTAAAGATGGATATGTGAGATAAAGATAAGTAGAGAGATAATGGTGACATATAGAGAAGGAGAGAGTTATAGAGAGGGAAAGAGAGAATGGTGAGATAGAGAGGAGAGAGAGAGAAAGAGGGTGAGGGAGGAGTGAGAGACAGTGAGAGAGAGAGGTAGAGGGAGGGAGAGGAGAGATAGAGAGTAGATCGGGGAAAAGGTAGGGAGAGAGACATCTAGTGAGAGAGAGATAGGGCTAGGGGAGATAAAGATAATTAGAGAAAGATAAAGAGGTAGAGAGAAGTAGAGAGAGAATAAGGGAGGGAGATAATTGATATAGAGAGGTATAGAGAGAGTGGTAGGGAGTGATGGATGGAGAGGTAGGTAGAGAGGGATTAGGGAGATAGAGAGTAGAGAGGGAAGTAGAGGGAGAGGTATGGAGGGGTAGAGAGGGAGGTGAGAGAGAGGTGAGATAGAGAGAAATAGAGAGAGTGTGTTAGGGAGTGATGGAGGGATATGCAACTAGAGAGGGATAGGTGAGATAGAGAGAAGTAGAGAGAGATAGAGATAGAGGGAAGGAGGGAGGGTGGGTGAGAGAGGGGAGGAATGGAGAGCTAAAGAGGGATAGGTGAGATAAATATATGTAGAGAGAGAATGGTGACATATAGAGAAGTAGAGAGTTACAAAGAGGGAAAGAGATAATGGTGAGGTAAAGAGGAGAGAGTGAGAGAGAAAGAGGGTAAGGGAGGAGTGTGTGAGAGAGAGAGAGGTAGAGTCAGGGAGAGGAGAGATAGAGAGTAGATATGGGAAAAAGGTAGGGAGGGAGACATCTAGTGAGAGAGAGAGGGATAGGGGAGATAAAGATAATTAGAGAGGGAATGAGGGAGGGAGGGAGAGAAGCAAGACAGAGAGGTGTAGAGAGAGTGTTAGCGAGTGATGGATGGAGAAGTAGGTAGAGAAGGATTAGGGAGGTAGAGATTAGAGAGGGAAGGAGAGGGAGAGGTATGGATGGAGAGAATGGGAGGTGAGATAGAGAGTAATGGAGAGAGAGTGGTAGGTTGTGATGGATGGAGAGCTAGGTAGAGAGGGAGAGGGGAGATATAGATAAGTAGAGAGGGAGGGAGAGAGGGAGAGATATGTACTGAGGGAGAGAGAGGTGATATAGAGAGAAATAAAGAGTGGTTGAAGGAGAGGTAGGTAGAGAGAGGGAGAGAGGAGATAAAGATAAGTAGAGATGGAAGGAGAGGTAGAGAGAGAGGAGAGATAGAGAGAAGTAGAGAGGGAATGAGGAATGGAGGGAGAGAGGTGTAGATAGAGTGGTAAGGTTTGATGGATGTAGAGGTAGGTAGAGAGAAGTTGGGAGATAGAGAGTAGATAGGGAAGAAGAGAGGGACATAGAAGTATGGAGGGAGAGAGAGGGAGGTGAGAGAGAGGTTAGCTAGAGAGAAATAGAGAGACTGATAGGGCGTGATGGAGGGAGAGGTAGGTAAGTAGAGAGAGAGAGGCAGGGAGATATAGACAAGTAGAGAGGGAAGGGGGGAGAGAGGGAGAGAGGGAGAGAGAAGTGAGGTAGAGAGAATTAGAGGGCAAAGGAGAGAGAGACAAAGAGAGATATTTATTGAGATCAAGGGAGAGAGAGTCAGAAAAAAGGATAGAGATAGTGAGAGAGAGGTCTAGAGTGTAAGGGATAAAAATGAGTGAGATAGGGAGAAATAATACAATTTTTTTATTATTGAAATTTGACCTCCTAATTATTGAAATTTGACTAAGTTTGAAATTTGTGAGATCTTCCAAAAACTAGAAGAGAGAAAGGGGAGAGAGGGAGGAAGGGAGAGAGAGGGGGAGTGGAGAGATAGAGAGTAGAGAGAAGGAGAGAGTGAGAGAGAAAGATGATAGAACTTGTTGACTACTAAAATCTGACCTCCTGATTACTGAAATTTGACATGCTGATTACTAAAATTTGACTAAGTCTAAAATTTTTAAGATCTTCTAGAAACTAGAATTTGCATTATAACTCCTAGAGATCTGAAACCACTCTCAAACATCTTGCCTATATACATGAAATATAACTTAAAGTATAAGAAAGTAAATGTCCATATGTAAATGTCAACTTATACTTAAATGTTTATTTCATGTATATAGTTTCCCTAAACGATAACAAGAGGAAAGAGAAAAGAAAAAGAGAAGAAAAAAAATTCAAAGTAGACCAAAATGTGAGCATGTTATAATGTGCTCGTGTTTTGTCAATGCATTCACAAAACGCAAAAAATGCATTCACAAAACATGTCAAAACTAAGATATCGAGCGCGTTATATCTTTCTTTGGGAATTACCGAGCCTTAGGCTTGGAATTTTCCTTCGAATACCAACCCAAAGGCTTGGAGGGCATTCCCAATGACCAAAGACGCATTTAAAAAAATTCTACCATATTTCACATAATCGAGTTCGTGCTTACCGTCAGGATTGCATGTGGTTCAATATTGAAAAAATCGAACACATGGGTAATGTTGGGTTCTCTCTTAGCTATCCAATGATGTAATTTTTTTCAATTTCTGAAAATGTTAAGCCTTTCATCCATAATTTATTTTATTTGTATGTCTTTTTTTTGCCAAAAAGCAATGTGTGGTATTTTTTTTCGTTATAAATTAACCGCCAATCAATTTTTCAAATAAATTACATTTTTAGAAACTAGACTCCATTCTCCAATTAAAAAAAAAAAAAAATTCAATTAGTTTCCAAAATTTGTAGGGGGCATAGACAAAATTCTATTTTTGAGGAAATGTCCACTTCGAAAATTTGTAAAAAAAAAATATTCATTAAAAAATATTAGAAAAATCGTGCATCAACTACATACTCTTAGCTAACTTCTGACCATTGCAATTTTAAAAATACTAAAAAAAAATTCACCGTACGAGGGTCGTACAAGAGTTGCTATGCTATATTTTTCTGACAAAAACAACACCAATTTGTGTACGTCCCTCATTTGAACCCCTTAATCTCAACCATTTTCAAAATAAATTAGTAGTTTAGAAAGTAGACTCGGAGCACTTGAATCCTTCTTTTTGTTCCATCTCAAAAATTTGAGTGTAAGTATCCTGAATTTCACGTCCAAGGTCAGTATTTCCTAATTTCAGAAAAAGCTGTCCACTTAAGTCCCCTTTTTGGGAACCATCTTGGTGCACTTACCGTGATATTTATGATTATTTTTGTTTAAGCTTATGTAACTGTTGTAAAGATCTGTAAATTTTTGCATTATCCTCCTCTTAAGATTTGTGTAGAAACTTGTTCTGCTACCTTAGCTTCCTTACAATTTGGTGGGTTGTTGATATTTTTGATTAGTATTATATCGTAAAAGTTATAAAATATTCCTATTAATATCATATAGAATTAATTGTTCATTTATATATTAATACTAAATAATGTTTGGTCATGTGAAGTTTCGTGATATTTTTGTATAATTATTTTAGTAAGATTATAGCTAGATTAATGAGGTTTATATATGTAGGTAGGTTGAATTTTATCATCTAATTAGTTAATGGATTAGTGTTTACATAATTAACCATACTTTATTTTCATATTTTTTCCTTTAGGTACGTCAAAGCACAATGGGGGATCCTAAATACTTAAGAAAGTACAAATGATCTAAGCCCAACCACACACACTAATTCATCAAGTCATCATTAGCTTCTTACAATATTATTCAATTTATAACAAAATATAATGGAAACCATCACTAATCAAGAAAGGGTGTATGATCCAACCTCAACCTTATGTGTAAGATCATCAATAAAATGTCTTTCTTTACATCCCTTATATAACCCCTTGCATGTCAACCTTATAGATGGATTCATATCATGCAATTCTACTTTGCACATAGTGGCCAAGAATAATGTTTACTAGTTCTAGACTTTATAATTAGGAGTTCTTTGTGTGCAAGACTCCACAAATTGATTCACATATGCTACAATGCATGTGTGCCTCCTTGTTGCTTTCCCTAACACATAGTTTTTAAATTTTTTACCGTTGCAAATTTATATTAGACCATATACACATCTAACACATGACACATTGACATCCATATGTTATGCTTCTATACACGACACTTGACAAGCCTTACACAATAGTAAATGAAACCATACGAGTCCAACACTTGGCACCATATGCATCCAACATATCTTGGAATCTTGTACAACAAATAATCTACACTATATAGGTTTGATACTTAGCAATATCATATTCACACATTTCATGTGACCATACACATCGAATATATACTAGCATAGATGTTTCTATCAATTTTCAATCTCACCTACAAATACAAGTCCTATACATTCTAGCTCTACTAGGAGGGTGTTCCTAGAGCTATTTTACAAGTCAATTAAAATGAAATAAATAGCATGATCACATAGTTTATGTTGGTAACACAAGGGAAAACAATTGAGATGGGGGGTGAATCAATTGTCTCAGAATTTTAGACTTATTAAACTTATTAACCCTTATTCTCAGATCTGATTAATAACCATGAAAGCATAAATCAACAACACATCAGGAACACACATAACACAAATTTTTTTGCGTGGAAACCCTGTTAAAGGGGAAAAACCACGGTGGAGGTTAATCCATAAGTTTATACTTTGTTAGAAGTATAAGAAGAATAAATGAGGAATGCACTTGCATTCAAGCACAGTTCCTAGAGCTTACTGCTAAATACAAAAGGAAGACTAACTGTCTTACAAAAACATTCAGACTAAATCCATTTGAATAATTTGAACTAAGAAAGTAGCATCTGCTAATGCCTGATTATAGTTCCGGTTAGGCATATGATCACTTCTTCACTCTCCTTCACACTTCTTCTCACTCTGCTCTGCTTTCGAATGATCTGAACTTTATTCACACATAGCACTCACACACTTCGCATCACACATGTCTCAAATGAGATAAACAATCATATATATATATCTGCAACAAATAATTACATCACTTCATGTCGGCTTCAACAAAATAATAAGATGAATATAAACTGTCGACTCATAACAATAAATATTGTTAATGTGAATAAACCAAAGTTGGCAACAACATAATGAAGACCTAACACAACATCCTTGAACACAAAACACCTTCAAGCATTATTCCTCGAAGATCTACAACATGCTTCAATCACCTTGTCGGCCATGAACATGAAAAACATGAACACACAAGAGAAAATATTCAATCACGAGCACTATGATCAATGTAGACGTGCAACACAGATAGAGCATGATCTAGAAACATCAATAAGTACTATAGGAGCATACACAATGACTCAAATTACCATAATCACATTCTCTTCTTTCAAGAACCTCAACTACAGTAGAAGAATAATTGTAGGAATGTACATAAACTCATAAATTTCTCAAATCTTCATGTGCACCTCTGAAACGTTTGGAGAATAAACTAGATAGGCTCGACAACAAACCATTTAATCTGCAACTTCTGATCATCAACATACTGAACTTTCCATCATACTGAACTTCATTACTTCACAGACAACCTGCAACTTATTTTATTATAATTTTCTCAATATCCTTGACATATATAGTATTAAAGACATTAATGCTAATAGTATTGACATCAATGACAACCACATATCAACAAAACCATAACATCCAACAACTTAGCCATAGCTTATGCATATGGATACCCCAAAGATGGTTACAAAATACCCCTCAATCTTGCTTATTGATCTTTTAGACTATAAATCTCTAACAAATCATGTTAATATTTGGTTACAATGTAATTAAAGATACAAAACCAAAATAATATTTCTAAATGTAAGATCACTTATAGTTTCCTACTTTATGTGCAAATTATTGGAACTTGTCTAACTCTCCAAAGATAGTTAACACTTGTGCCAGTTCTCAAAATATTTACCAAAGGAAGATATTGACGAGTTTATGCAAACTGATAGGACATTATTTACAAAGAGTAGAGGATGATATTCAATATAAATCATTATAAATTATCAAAATAAGAAAGGTGTCTTAATCTAGTGGTGATATAGTCAAGACCTAAATAAATAGGCATATACACATGTAAATCTAAGCATGCGGATCTTTTGATCAAATTTGTATAGTATTCTCTCATCTTAGTGTATTCTAGGGTGTCAAAGTTTAATTTAAATATATAATGTATTGATTATTTTTTATATTTCATAAATTTAGGTGAGATGCTCGCAAGAAAAACCTGCATGTGATCTAAATGTCTTTTTTTCATGAACAAATTTTAAAAATAATTAGACAAATATTTAGGGCTAAATTTTTTAGCTTGTTGATGTTTATTTTAGTATTCTACCACAAAACTTGTACATATTTCCATTTAATATAGGAGTTTTTTCATTTATAGATTAATACAAAAGAAAGTTTGATCATGTGAAATTTCTTGAGTTTTTTGTATTAAGTATTTTAGTAAAATTGCTAAGCTAGATTGATGGGATGCACATATGCAACTTTAATTTCTATTGTTTTATGATTTACATGTACATGCTTATTCACTAATTTAGGTTTTGATTTTGTTACCCATAAATTAAGACACCAATTATCTTAATTTCTATTTGATCAATTATTTAATTTATGATACATCTTTTGTCCAATATTCTAATTAATTAATTATAATAAATATATATTACTAGTTTGCATGAACTCAATACTACTTTTTTTGTTAAATTTGTTTTGAAAACATGCATCTGTGTGTCATCTTTATCGAGGTATGCATGTTCTATGTTTTTAGGTTACATAAAGTATGAAATGTTGAATAGATTCACATTTGGGGATATGAATATGGTTTTGTTATTTGAGATGTACATTCTATCTTGATACTAGTAATTTGTTGATTTAGAGGTATGTAGTGACAATATTTTGAGGTATGATCCTTATGCATGAGGTATGACTAAGCCATGTAACAAGATTTATTGTTATTATCCTATCAAGATCTCAAAAAAAACCTCCTTGGTCTTACAAAGCTAAAAGAGTAGAAGAGATATCCTACTCTTATTAGTTGGTTAGGACTACGTGTAGCTTGAAATTGAATTTGAAATGATTCTAGCCTACCATAATTTCCCTATGACTAGTTATCACAATTTATTTTTTAGAGTTGTAAGATGTAATTTTGAGCACCAAATATCTATTGCAAGATGGTGTGTCCCTTGGTCTTCCTTGTGCAGTGCGGCACTTGGGTTCGTGACATGGCTTAATCGCCTCTTGTGGATCTAGTATAAATTTGGTGGTTGTATCAGGCATTAATGGGTTGATCTTTTGGTGCAATGACAACCACCAATGTAACAATTGGTATCAGAGCCAAGGTCACAGGTTCGAACCCCTCACTTGTGCTGGGGGGAATTGTTGCAAGATGGTGTGTCCCTTGGTCTTCCTTGTGCAGTGTGATGCTTGGGTTTGTGACATGGCTTAACTGCCTCTTGTGGATCTTGTATAAATCTAACGGTTGTGTCAGGCATTAACAGGTCAATATTTTGGTGAAATCATTAGCGGTTGTCATTGCACCAAAAGATCGACCTGTTAATGCCCAATACAATCGCCAGATTTATACAAGATCCACAACAGGCAGTTAAGCCATGTCACAAACCCAAGCACCACACTGCACAAAGGAGACCAAGGGACACACCATCTTGCATCAATTTCGACCTAGAAGAACTTGGCCATTGTAATCTATCAATTTCCCTGAGGTATTTTGAGATATTATTGGTCTTTTAACAATTAATGAAGAATATAGTTTAAGGTTAATTGGATCACCAAGATCTACATTGTACCAAATCAAGATTATGCATCATAGATGAGGTCCATGTGACATAGAATTGTCCCAAAGATGTAAAATCAACCTATAATGAACTACACCATAATACAAAATTTAATACAATTGATTTTATTCAAAATACTCATTTTTCTATACTTAACCACTCAAATCTACAATATATCAAAATTATTCATCCTTATTCCTAAAGCTAAATACACTAATTTCCTTTCATTTAGTTTCCTAAAATAACATTGTTTTACATCCTCTTATCATTCATAATAGGCATTAACTTAATGTGGGTCAATTTCTTTATGATTGTATTCATTCATGTAATCAGCTCGATTAAAAATTTATCGTTTTGTTAAGTTTTTTTTTTAAAATTAATCATACAATCTCAAAACGTTAAGCTAAATTTCACCAAATGTTATATTTCAATGACAAAATCCATAGTTACTAGTATTATATAAGCGCGTCTGCCATTCTTTCTGGGCATTGCAACGAAGCATTTCCAACCGAATGTTTGGAAAAAGCGGCAGCTGTTAATTGTCATATCTGAGCCGAAAGGTGTGAATGTGAAATGACTTTATCCCTCCAACTAACCATTGAAATGCTGGCTGTACCTGGCACATTTCCATACCTTTACCTATTATCTTATTCAGACCTTTCTTACAACACACTCCACTCCTTATATGAAGGGGAGGGCGTAATACGCATGAACACAGAGTACAGAATTCCATTACAGTGAACAATATACAGTCATAGTTGATACTCAAAACCAAGTGCACGTGTCCATGCCCCCTTGGTACCTAAACTCAGTGGACATGTCGATGCCGCTGCCTTTCACTGCCACGCAGGAACCCGACTCTATTAGCCCGAACAACAGATCGTCATCGTTTCCCTCCAGATCACCAAGACATTCCACGTGGAATTCACGCGCAACGCAGTACGTCTCCCTCAGGGCTATCTCCGCTTCTTTCTTCAATTCTCCGATTGTGGAATAAGGTGGCATCACAACCAGGTCCGGTGGCGCTGACTCAGCAAAAGGACGGTCGTCCATGAGTCTTACTCTGCACATGATTCTCAGCATCTCGTCGTCGTCGAAACCCCAGCTATTGGACGAACCCCTCCGCGTCATCTCACCCAGGTAGTCCTTTACCAGTTGCTTTGTCTCCACAATCATTCTCACCACATTCTTCTTTTCCATCACACATTTATACACAGATGCGACGTCCCTCCACACGTCATCTCTGGTCAGGAAGTCCACGTCAGCGGCGGCTGACTGTGCTTCTTGCAAGCTGTACTCGAGGATTTTAGTTACAGGGTTCAGTGCCCTGCGTACCACGTGCCTTCCCACGACACGGTTTCCCAGCGACTTGAGCACGAAGTCCAGCAGACCGGTGTCCCCAATGCGGGCACGGGCCACGTCTCTCACCTGCTGTCGTGGAACCCACCCGTTTAGGCCGCATATCATTAGAGCTTCTACTACCACGCTCGTTGCCTGTTCGACTCTCTTGAGCGACCAACGGCAAGGCGTTGTCATATGTCTTATGGTCGGTTTAGCGCCACTTTTGTAAGGAAGGTTAGACTTGAGCTCCATCATGAAGCTCAAGAGGTTGCCCAAAGTGTACAAGGAGTTGGCGCTGAGCCACTGATAGGTGCCCACGATGGAGGCCATCCGTAGCGATCCTTGAAGCAGCATGGCGAAGGGGATTCCCCGAGTTTCTTCAATAGCTTTCGAGAAGCTATGCTGGGTAATGGCGGGGCCCACCTGAAATCCCCATCTGCCGAACCATGTGTCCCCGTAGGTCAGGCAGTGCAGCACCCTCAGTTCCATACCTCTCTTCTTCGCTATATCCTCCACACTCACCTTCCTGCATGCCCAATTCCCACACAAACTCCTTAAGCACACAAAACAATTTTATTTATTTATTTAATAGCAGCTATCAAAGGAAAAGCAAGGTTGTTAATAGTTCAGTTGAAATCCAGATCACATCATTGTAAGTGTGAGACGGGAAGGTGGATTATATTTAAAATAGTGTGAGAGGATACAATATTCATAATTTGTAGTAAAGTGGTGGTGGAAACACAATGACACTTTATCGTGGAGTGTACAGCTTATGCGAATATCCATACTTAGTATGAGGGCAACTTAAAGGCTGATAACTTGTACGAGCTATTTGAGGAAGGAAAAATCAGCAAGATTGCTAGTTTTTTTGGTCAAAATTCATAGTAGAAGATCCAACATGAAATTTTTTTTGGAGATATCTTAGTGTTGTGATTCTCGATCCCTTAAACTGTTTGATCTCATAGACGACATTAAAATCTCACAATTCATTCATTCAATGTAACAAAACACACAAACTAAATTCCCTCTACCTTAATAAGCTGGGTGGAAAAAAATTAGCTGCGAGTTTTCTAGCATATCTAACAGTAATTGTAATTAGATGACCAATACATAGCTTACTAATCTTGTAGATGACTGGTTTACTACGTTAATCTCCCCATTAGCAATGTTAATATTACTATAATGACGACGACTATTTTACCATGATAAACCCATGATCTGATCTTTTACAGTAAATAAGTAGGGCAGAAACACCACTAATATACTCATGCAAAGTAAATCACACGGCATTGTGAGTTTTCTTACAAAATTAGGTCACAGAGATCCAACCTCAACTTAAATTCAACATGACTAAGCAACAACAAGATTCAAGATATTCACAGCACCTGGCTCTGAGCATGGCACAAATCCGGTCCCAGAGATCCATAATTTCTCTTCCGGAGGCATTCTTTGACCCCTTCTCTCTCCCATTAACACACAACAAATGCCCAAAACCATTGGAGTGAATCATCCCATGCAACAGATGGCTCTGCATGTCCAAAACGCTCGTGGGTTGTGTTTCGCTGTTTTTGCTTCTTTGGGCAGGTATGATAAAATGGTACCTACATTTTGATACCAAATGGTGGCTCCACCCTGCAAAACAAAAAAACCATCAAAATCCACTCCTAATTAGGAATCACAAATGCAAATAAGATAAACTTTCTTCACAGTACTTACGTCATGGGGAACTTTACCTATGCATCGACAATAATCACAGTGTTGTCGAACGGCATTCTCTACCATTTCCTCCACGACGAACATAGAAATATAACAACTGTCGTCGAGCTCGAGTGCAATGGAGCGCACAGTCATTCCATCGACAAGATAATTCTCCATGTGGGCAAAATTCTGCAAGAAAAGGCGAATGTTGTCTCGGAAGGGGCCGTCAAAATCTGCAGGACATCCCGGGTCTCCGAACGTCTGAAACCCATACAACACCCGATTACCAATAGTCTCCCCACGTTTCCTCTTCCCAGTACAATCACTCGACCCCGACATTACGCGATCGAATTCCTGCACCGCCACCAAGTAGTAACATGAATTCCAGCAGAAGGTATCGACAGAAAGTTCAGTCATAAGGTCGGTGCCTCAAAATAAATAGTTGGACGCCTCCAAACGAAAAGAGTGTATGCAAGCTAAAAGTGTGAGCCTGTAGAAAATTCTCAGCGTAGGCCTGATGCACCATCGGACGGGCGCGCTTTCCCCACATCATGCCTCATGTCGTGTGGGCCGTCCACTTCCTAACGGCACCACAAAGTATGGTGGTAATATACTTTAAGATATTTATCGTGTGGGCAATCGGGTCTGTGCAGTTTGCAGTTAAATCCTCAACTGCTTCGGGACGCTTTCTGCTAAAAACAAAAACACACGTGCATACGGGAATTTGAACATATTTTCTCGTCACCTCAAATTTGCCGTTTTAATTCGTGACGTTTCGTTGATTACAGAAGCAGACTCGTCGTTATGGAACTTTTCGTACAACTGTGACAGCTAATTGTTTGGTCGAGATTTAACTAACGTGTTTTCAATTTTACAAATAAATTTTAGCTTTCTAAACAACTAGGGTAGAGGGGTCAGAGTAGGGCACCCTATTTTCGGGTTTTTGAATTTCATATCATATGATTTCAAATCAGTTTCAATTTTGTACAATAGTTTATTTGGCAACTGATGTGCTTAAAAAAAATAATTTTAGGACCACATTATCAAATATGATGCCACATTAGCATGTTTTTTGTTTAAGTATCCAAAAAAGTTCAAAAACTACCCCAAATCCAATAGTGGGGCACTAAGATATGTGAATATGTTTCGTTGATGTGGCATCACATGATTTGTCAGATTGTGTACTATATTTTAAAAAGTGTTGCAATTGGATATTAAGGTGCTCCATTGTGGAGCCCACAGAGGACTACTTCTATCCCTACTATTGGTCTTCGCCCCACTATGGGCCCCTCTCCCCTAGCAATCGCACCTTTGTGTGCAATGGGTATGCCTAAGACATACTAGTTAATTTTGTGTTGGATTGGTTTATTTTCAAATGGGAAAAGCGACTAAGAGTCGTAAACTACAAATTGTCCATTAGGGCAGTGCAACAGTGATTATAACCTAAAACTTTTAGAGCCATTTTTGTACAGTATTCTTGATTTGGTAGATGAAGAACCTCTGATATAATAGTCACATGAGTACATAAAATTAATGTAAATGAGACAATGGAGAAAATGCCAACAATCAACAAAAGATCATCAAACTAAGAAATGTATTTTCAGAGTATTTTAAAACTTGTGATTGATAAAAAAAATTAAATTGGACTTGGTAAAGTCTCACACAATTGCCAGTAATACAACCAAAACAATCTCATCAGGCATCCACTCCAATTTTTAATCAAACAATTTTAAGCAGCAACAGTTGCTTTTTGCTTCTTCGGCACCCTATATCCTCCTACAACACAAGCATGATCTCTTTCAAAAGGTTCTAGTGTCATCTACTCGGATGGTTTGAACCGCTCCTTCTACAACTTCTTGAGCAAACACTACCTCTGCTGGAACAGATGAGTCAATGCAATTTGCTTGCAAAATCGTGTAAGCATTAAACCCACAACAAAAAACATCCTTCAAATTCTCTTTGATACATTAAAGAAACTCAAAAGATGGGAGTAAAACATACCTTGATAGATAGTACAATATGCCCTCCATTTTTCAAGAAATGTTGTGCATTCAATGCAACAATACGTGCCTAAATCAACAAGGCAAATTAAATAAGTGCACTAGCCTTCATTCCAGTGGACTACATAGCTTTGTACAACTGCTATTAAACACAAATAATTTACTTAGAGATATTGTTCAAATTACATACCTCAGCTGCAATTACAGTTGTCTACTTTCACACCAACACTCTTTCGTGGAAAGCTGTCACAAAAAAATAACCTTGATTTGAGTGGCAAACAAAAAGACAACCAACATTCAATTTTAAAAACAACTAACATCGGCATATTAACCATCAATCGCCAATAGGATTTTTTTTTAGTTAATATGTTATAAAATACAATTCCGATTGTGTATAGAATTTTTATTTTTTTTTCATTTTCTATAAGTAAAGATATTAAAAATATGATACATGAGTAATGATGAAAATCTTAAAACTTCAAAATGGGAAAAGTAACTGAAGATAAACTTGCAAATACAGTTTTCCTGGTGAGAAAGGTGATAATGACAATGCTGTCGTAGACGTCAAGGAGGGGAGGTAGCTTATAAGACAAGTAGGAGAACACAAATATGAATTTGTAGAACTTGTAGGTTTTGTACATATCCTAAAATATTGGCAGTGTTCTTAGATTTGAGTGAAAGGCGATAGAATGTTGTTACATTCTTCCATTCGCACAATACCCATACTCACATTCACAACCATTCAGTCCAGTTTTGGCTCTATGCCTAGAAAATCATCTCTACAGAGCAATTTAGAAACAAGAGGAACTAAAAAAACTAACAAATGCATGTGTTTTTTGTGCTTGGACTTTGCTTCCACGTTTTTATATGATTATCAAATCTAATTTGTACATATCCTGCAATCGTTGCATTCTTTAGATTGCATTTTGTCAAATAGTTCACATGCCTTACCTATGCCTACAAATAAAACAAGAAATCAGTAAAGGAATGTGATGAACCATTATAGTGTACTTATTGCCTTTATTTAGCTTTGCATTGATTAGGCATTCATAAGTTTATGAGAATGATTGAATAATTATTGTCAAGTGTTATGTCCATGATTGCACTTCTATTTATGCAAATTGGATTGTTTTATTTAATGTCATCCCTCCATAGCTTGAGTCTGTCTACAATACACTTGTGGTACAAAAGATATTAACAAAGATCAACTATTCTCTTCATAGTATTTTGTTTTCATTCAAGTGATGAGGATTGTTCTTGTCTTAAACCAAGACATGGAAATATGAAGCTAGAAGTTGAAATTGTTGGTAGCTAGAGTTGATAACATAACTTGAAGGCTTAAATATATCATTCTCTGTTCTTTTCTTAAACCAAATTTGTTTTGCCAACATTTTATAGGAAAGATTTGTTATGTATCATTCAGCTGCAAAGTTACATTATAGAAAGTCGGTCATAATGAAGAAAGACCCTAAAATCTAAATTGGGAGTCAATTATCAATCTAGTACCATGTACAGATTAGATGGGAGGCACTCTCTCTAGTAATGTTGATATTGATCACTCTTATGCACCCAACCAAAGTTGGGGTAACAAGCTAGCTCTAACTTTCATTTGCTAAGAAATATGATTCAAATGTAAGCTTTTTATTTAGTGTTTCCCAAATTCTCCTTTACTTTATAATTGACTGGTAGTAAGATAATAAAAGGGCATCATCAATTCACCTTTGAAACAAAAATATACGTACATTGGGCACTAAGAGGTCTTATGTTCAGTCACTGGACCCATATGAAACAAATCCATATAAAAACTCAGTAAGAAACTTCGAAAATTAAAAGAAATGCAAATACTATTGGATTTATTAAGATATTTGAAGAAAATTTTATTCAACTAATTATATAAAAGTAAACAACCAAGATAATGTGACTGAGTAGTAAGTAAAGAAATAACAATGACGACTGTTCATATCCCATCAGAGGATGCCATGCCAAGCTCCTTATAATAATGCAGTCACAATAAAGAAAGATAGAAAGAATTTGAGGAATGGACCTAATGAGCAGTCCAAACTCCATAACCTGCAGTACATCCTTATAGCATCACACATGCTCTCCATCTAGAAACCTCTCACATCACATAGATAACAACATAATTATTTTCTGAATGAGATAAAACATAACAAAAATGATCCGGCCATGTACAAATTCAAAAAGAAAATCATTGAAACCATGGCAAGTGACTTAAATCAAGATTCTCCATTAATTATGTTGTACAGTCAATGATGGCATGAAATAAAATGGGAAAAGCTGGAAAGAGTAGTCTCCTCAATAAGCGAGAAGCAAATGGACATTGTCGTTTCTTCTTTTAAAGCAAAGTAAAATTTCCTTTAAACAATCGAATGCTAATTAATCTGGGCTTGAAGAATTGTAGGTTATATGGGTATCCTCTTGGAAAAAAACCAACAATGTACAATGATAATCATAGTGTTTTAAAGATGGTGAAAAATCCTATTATGCAAGAGTGATCCTTGAACACATTGAGCTTCTGATGAATGTAATAGCTAAATATTTAAAAACATTGTTAAGGTAAGCTAATGAAGGGATAAAATTAAGTTTGATGCCTTATTTCCTTACTTCGGTGCAAACAGTAATAGATCTAATGAATTAATTCATAGCTCTGGCATGCCTTCATCTCGTCTTGTCTTATTTTAGAGAATTTTCTTGAATGTATATGTCTCATATATCTAAAATTTAAAGAATTAAAGCTATTGATTGGATCATTCTAACTTGTAGTTAGACTATCTTTTCTTCCCAAATATACCTCCCAGAATGGACCACCACTCTACAATAGTAGTGCCATATATAGATCTATATAAATATATCTAATAAAACATACCATTTCTCAACTTCACAAGCTAGTATGTCAAGAACTAAATCAACACATGCAAATAAAGCTACCAAATTCAACAACCTTAAGAGAAATCATGGAGCAAGAAAAACAAGTAAATCCACCTTGATAGGTCTACCTAGCAGTTGGTGTTGGCAAGAGACATCGCTAATATCATTTGGTGTTGTCATTGATGGAAACCCTAATCGATGATTGGATACACACTTCATCATTTGATCGTACTGGCAAACAGATTGAAGTCAATCAAGGAAGAATAGTGCATTCAACAGTTTTGTGTTCATTGATTCTTATGAAGATTTTTTGTTATTATTTTGTGTTGTGTATCTCAGGGAATATTTTTTGGTATATTATCTCTATTTCTATTGAATCTTAGTGGCTCATACTGATCCATGTGCGAGTTAGAAGATCCAGTTGTATAATTTATTGTTTATCAGTGCATGGAGGCCGACTTCATGGATATAACATGTCGCGGATGTAATTATTCAAGTGTTTTTGTGTTCGAGCATCTTTATTTGGGTCCTAGCTAAGTTGTGACTGACCGTTGTGGATGCGCATTATACATTACTCATGATTTGAGCCGACAATTGTAAATTTTTCTGTGTTCTATTGATGCCGACATATTGCGATTAAATTCTTGGTCATAGATCTATATATAAGTGATTGACCATATCATTTTTGAGATGCGAAGAAGGTGTGTCGATGTGAATTGTGAATATCAGAAGAGCGATCATGCATAGTTTCACTTTTGCATTAATGATTTTGTGTTGCGAGTTTGAACAGAGCAGAGTAAAAGTGCAAAATCAATCAGAAGGACAGAAGATTGATTGTTGAGCCTTACCGGAACTGCAATCAAGCATATGTAGATGTTATTAATTTAGTTCAATCCTTCAGATGGTCTTAATCTGAATATTTTGTAAGGAAGTGAGCATTCCTATTTTGAGTAGTGAGCTCTAGGCAGTGTGCCTGAATGCAAGTGCATTCCCCATATTGTAAACTTCATTTGAATATACTCAGATCATATTGTGGATTGGCCATCCATCGTGGTTTTTCCCCTAATAGGGTTTCCATGTAAAAATTCTTGTGTTATGGTGTTGTGATTATTTTCTTCATGTTCATGCATTTTGGTTGAATGTTGCTAGTGCTTTGAAGATAAATATTAATAAAGTTAATTTTTACACAACACTGATTCACCCCCTCCTCTCAGTGTAGCTTGTTTCTAACAATTAGTATCAGAGCTAGTTCCTCAGAAGAAGTCTAACAACTTGGAGAGATCTTGGAAAGTGTTTCAATGGATTCAAGCAGTCTTCAACAACAACTTATGGTGGCCCTAGATGATCTTGATCACTCAAAGTTTGAAGTTTGGGAATTGCAAGCAAACCTCATGGATGCTGAGAAATTCATTGAGTCTCTAAAAGACAAAATCAATAAGTCCAGAGAGAAGAGAAAGGAACTTTGTGATCAGATTAAGTAGAATGACAGTAAGAGCATTGAAGATGAACAACTCAGTCAAGCCCTGAAGGAAAAGATAGAAGAATATGAAAAAATTACCAAAGATAATGTTGTCCTAAAGCATGAGATGGAATCTATCATGATGAGAATGGCCAAGGAGGTTGAAGACATAAAGAATAATGAAGAGAACCTAGCACAATCTTTGAAATAAAAAATTGAAGTATGTAGCCGATTGGACAATGAACTAGAGCAATCTAAAAACAATGAGGAAGTGCTAGAAAAATAGATTGATGATCTCAGAAATGAACTTGCTATTGCAAATGAGTATACGAATAAGTTCAAAGTTAGCGCAAACAAGCTTGATGAACTAATTAACAGTCAGAGGAAAAATGGTGACAAGCGAGGGCTTGGTTATGAAGAAGGAGAAAGTTCCAGATCCGGGCAAAGGAGATTCAGGCAAGGAAATCAAATGAAGAAAAATCTGGAAGGTATCCGGTAAGGTAACCTAATTCTTAGAGATTTAATGGATACTGTTTCAATTGCAATAAATTTGGACACATGGCTACTCAATGTAGAAGCAAGATGAATTCAAGTGGTCCATCATTCTCAGGCCAGTGCTTTAATTGCAATAAGTTTGGTCATAAGTCAAATGAATGTAGAAATATGATGAAAAAATTTCATAGAAATGTTAGATGCTATACATGCAATAGGCTTGGCCATATTGCTAACTAGTGCAAATCAAGAGAAAATCAGTGGAACAACTGGTCTAGACAGAGAAATGTTGTGTGCTATAATGCAACAAATTTGGTCACATTGCTACATTCTGTTGGAACAAAAAAGGTCCGATAAACCAAAGAAGGAACATGCAGAAGGATATTAAGGGAAAAGGAAAAGTCACTACAGATGTGATTAGGTAGCAGATGCAAAAGAAATGGGCGAAGAAAAATCCCTTTGTCGAAGGAAATGAGCCAGCACCAAAATCTGCTTCTGGTAATTCCTCCAAAAATTAGCTTCAGGCCTTTGGCCTAAGGGGAGTTGTCAAGAAAATATCTTAACTCCTTAACTAGTAACTGACACCGGATGTGGATAAGTTCAGTAAGTGCACAAATGCTCTACATATGATGTTGAACTCGTTGGAGAAAGTAGTATGTAGTATTGGAGGTCCGCAAAAGATTTATCATTCACAGTGTGTAAAAATAGGGTATTCATATGAGTTAGGGTAAAAAGCATTTATTGCGACAAAAGGGGTTAGGTATGCAAGTGATAAAAATTCATTTCTATCTTTCATTTATCACTTTTCATTTTGAAGAAAAGAAGTTTGGAGTGCTCTGAGGTGAACTTTTGTGATTTGAGGCAAAATTCAAGTGTGAGGGCGATTCGACAAACAAAATCCAATTCGACGAAAAGGTATTTATCAGAAAAACCCTGCGAATTTGTGAATTGGTGTATATGGCTACTCCATTGGTAGTAGAATTCAAGGACAAACCTCATCCCAAATTCAAATGGCATCCCTTCAAGTCTGTAGAGACCGACCCGTTAGGTGCATTTTCATCTGTTTCGTATGACGTCCTACACACTGAATATATTAGGGCATATATTCACGCTAACATTGAAGAGCTAGGAAGCTCGCAACTTCTAAATTTGTATAATAATCACATTATAGGAGAAGATTTTTGTGTGAAGCCAAAATTTAAAACCCTAAAAGAATTTTTTTTTACACAGATTGTTAAATTCCCCGTGTTTGAAGAGACCGAATGGGTTCGTTACATTTTGAGTTGAGTTCATGATGAATTCATGTGGTTAAGTATGCCCTTCAAGATTGCAAAGGAGGCTATCAGTGCTGTAACAGGTCTAAATTCCTCCGGTGGATTACCAATTCTGAAATCAGTGAAGAATCAAACGGTCACTGATGCAACTGGTTCTAAGTATGACAAAAGAGCAATGCCAATTGATGACATTATTGATATAGATCATGTCAAATTTGCATCCATGGTTATTGGGTACAAAATCTATCATTCTAGTCGAGACAACTTTGTGTTTGGTACAACCATTTATGCACCCTATCAGATGGTAAAGGAAAATGCAAACTATGATGTATGTGAGTTGCTAAGAAGTCAGCTGATGGAAAATATTGGGAAGATCAAGAAGGATAAGAAAAATTATTCTAAGTATGGTAAATTGCTATTATGCTTATTCTTTTACTTCATGAATGAGGTCCCGAGATTTGGAAAGGTTCATTGGCAAAAAGATAAACCGGTAGCCACTCAGATCAAAGATCCCTTTCACAGATTTTAAGACATTAAGACAAAGAATGCTACTATCTGGGGATATTTCAAAAGTTTTCAGAGTATGATGCAGGCCAGAGAAAGAATTCCTACTTCTATTAAAGAGAAATATAAGGATACAATTTGTTTCACGGTAGACATTGATCAATGCATGATGGAAGCCGCTGATCCCAGAACAGTCTGGATCATGCTAATGGGATATGAAGTTGAAGAGTGCATTCTAGAAATGTATGCACAAAATTTATTGGGCAAACCTCTGGATCCATCAGAAGAGAGATTTGGTACTTATGCAGAAAAGAATATACAAGTACACAATTAACTTAGGAAGCCTGTGTTAGTCAGAAGAGTTAGAAAAGAAGTGGAAATCTTTGTGAAAAGTATGGGCATATTAGCAGAAAAGGTAAGAGAAACTAGAAGGAAATGAGAAGAAGTTGAAGCAACAAAAGAGGTAGCAAAAACTGAATCAGCTAGTTTGGTAGCACCCTTAGCCAAAAATAGGTCAATAGGGAGCTCTACACCCCTATCCGCTCCTACAGCCAAGCCAATTCCTATAAAGACATCTAATAAGGATGGAAAAAGAAAGAAGGATAAAAGAAAAAGAGTCTATGTACCACTCTCTGAAGATGAAGAAACAAAGTTTGATGAAGGAGTTAGAGAAATGAAGCATCAAGGTACTAAGGCAACTATAGTTTCCAAAGGAAAATCCTTCGGTGAAGAAGTCAAAGCACGAAAGAAAGAAAAAGTTGACAAACTAGATATGTCGGTAGAAGAAGTTGAAAAAGATTTGATCAAAGATGGCAATCTTAAGCCACTTTGTAAATGGTATGAAACTTTTGATAAATCTGGCCAAAGAACTTTTGAGGAGGCAACAATAAATTATTTGAATATTTTTAATAAAGTTCTTATTGAAGTAATGCCTAGCTTACCTAAAATCTATTATGAGATTTTAGAAATGAGGAGAGTCAATGCTAGAACAAAAGAAGAACAAATGAGAGAAATAATTCTTTTAGAATTATGTTCGGTAATGTCTACAGAAGATATGCAGGCACTTCTGAATAAAGCCAAGAAGGAATTCAAGAGCAAGATAAGGGTGAATAAGCTCATGATTGGTCTGACTGATGTGGTTACAAAAGAAACTGAGCAAATCTTGAGAAAGATTTTGTTAAATGACAGAATTGATGTTGTCACAGAAGAAACTCATGATAAAGATGTCCCATCTAGTCCGGAAGTAGAAGAAGAAGAAAAAATTGATACAATTGAGGATACTTAGATTCATCTTGATACAGACAATACTGAAATACCTATGGAGATTGAGACTCCTGAAATTGCATCCATTGAGAAGGATGAGATAATTGAAATTCTAGAAGTTAAGCAAGAACCTATAGTTGAAGAAATAATGATTGAGGAAAAGAAAGCCGAGGTAAAGGAAGCAAGAGAAATTGTAGAGGCAGTGAAGAAATTTCTGGTAGAACAATAGGGAGAATTTGATCCTAAACTGATTGAAGGTCCTATTGACCTATCCACTCTATCTCCAATTCAAAAAATGAAGGTATCATCATTCGCCCAGGCAAAATCTAGAGAAGAACTGTTGAAGTCCCACATTGAGGACAATGAAATTTTATACCTTGCATGTGGAGTTTTGGAGAAGATAATGCCTACTCATGTCAAAGATCCGACTGGTTCCTCCTCTAGTGAACTGAAAAATCTCATCAACTCTATAAGTACTCACTTTGAGTCACTTGAGAAATCAACTATGGTTAAAGTGTAGAAAGAATTTAATGCCAAAAGGTTCAATGGGTTGAAATAAATGATTGCTAAGGATAAAACTCTGTTAGCCACATGTGTGAAATTTTTTCAAAATGCTTTGTCTGAAGGTGGAAAGATTTATAAATCATGTATGTCTTTGTAAAAAAATACTAAGGCAAATGAAAAGAAGGTAAGGATCTGGAAAAATTGTTAACTACTATTTCTGAAGCCTTTGATCCTTTAGCTGGTAGTGTTGCAAAGCAAGAAGGTTAGGTAATATCTCTACTTGACAAGATAAGAAGCTTGAAGCATTAAAATGCCAGATTTGTGGAGAAAGCATGTGAACTTAGAGGCCTAGTTGGTCCAAAGATAGAAATAATGTCAAGTGCACGAAAGGAAGGTAAAGATGCTATGACAGTTAGTGATCCAACAATCTTGGAGTTTACAGAGACACAATCCTACCTAGTCTGTGGTCACATAACAATCTTGGAGAGTCTCAAAAGGGTTTGGGACACAAATCTGATCCAGTTGAAGAAAGATTTTCCAGATATTTTCTAGTCTATGTAAGTTTAAGAAAATCTTTGTATATATACAGTCTATTCATAACAATTTTGTTTGATCTCTTTTTTGGTATGCGGATCCCTGCCTTTCCCATTGATGTCAAAGGGGGAGAATAGTAGAGTGAAAAATGTATAATCATCTCAGGGGGAGAGTTCTCTTTTTTTGGAAATTTGAAGATGGCAGTGTAATTCATGTTGGTACTGATCCGACACTTAGTCATTTTTCACTAAGTGTTGCCATCAATGCCAAAGGGGGAGATTGTTGGAAAGTGACACTACTAATATCATTTGGTGTTGTCATTGATGGAAACCCTAATCGATGATTGGATACACACTTCATCATTTGATCATACCGACATATAGATTGAAGTCAGTCAAGGAAGAACAGTGCATTCAACAGTTTTGTGTTCATCGATGCTTATGAAGATTTTTTGTTGTGTACCTTACGAATTTTTTTTGGTATATTATCTCTGTTTCTATTGAATCTTAGTGGCTCGTATTGATCCGTGTGTGAGTTAGAAGATCCGGTTGTATAATTTCCTATTTATCAGTGCATGGAGGCCGACTTCGTGGATATAACATGTCACAAATGTTTGGGAAGTAATTATTCAAGTGTTTTTGTGTTTGAGCATCTTTATTTGTGTCTTAGCTAAGTTGTGGCTGACCGTTGTGGATGCGCATTATACTTTACTCATGATTTGAGCATACAGTTGTAAATATTTTTGTGTTCTATTGATGCCGACATATTGCAATTAAATTCTTGGTCGTGGATATATATAAGTGATTGATCATATCATTTTTGAGATGCGAAGAAGGTGTGTCGATGCGAATTGCGAATATCAGAAGAGCAGAAGAGTGATCATGCACAGTTTCACTTGTGCATTAAGGATTTTGTGTTGCGAGTCTGAACAGAGTAGAGCAGAATTGCAAAATCAATAAGTAGGACAAAAGATTGATTGTTGAGCGTAATCGAAAGTGTAATCAAGCATATGTAGATGCTATTACTTCAGTTCAATCCTTCAGATGGTCTTAATCTGAATATTTTGTAAGGCAGTGAGCCTTCCTATTTTGAACAATGAGTTCTAGGTAGTGTGCCTGAATGCAAGTGTATTCCCCATATTATAAACTTCATTTGAGTATACTCAGATCATATTGTGGATTGGCCATCCATCATGGTTTTTCCCCTAACAAGGTTTCCATGTAAAAATTCTTGTGTTATGGTGTTGTGATTTTTTTCTTCGTGTTCATGGATTTTGGTTGACTGTTGCTACTGCTTTGAAGATAAAGATTAATAAAGTTAATTTTTGCACAACATTGGTTAGCCCCCCTCTCAGTGTAGCTTGTTTCCAACAATTTGGCCTAAAGGACATCAAATAATCATCTCATCCCTAGAAGAGAGAGTTTATGAAGTGTTGAAAACATAGGGAGTTTATGGAAGTATTATTTATCAGAATTACAACATCCCTTGCATCAATTATGAGAATGTCAGCAGAGGAGACTGTACTAGGGAAAAATTTCTCTAGAACCTCTTTGATTTCATGTATTACATCATATACCCTCAAAGAGTTTACGTTGGATAGTGCATCCTTCTATCCAGCCATGTTGGAGGTCTTATCCAAAAGTAGAGAACCATCACATCCCTACAAAAAACAACATATATACATAGTTATATATCAGCTTTGTATAGTTCCATTAGTAAGCTTATAACCCCCTCTATAGCTTTGATTTTTCACACCAACATAGATTATGTTTGGAAATCACAACCCCATTAAGAAAAAATTCAAACAAAACAAACTTATGAATTTAGGGGTGCCCTGATAAACAATCATCTAAAGAAGAAAATACTCTCTAATAAGTTCAACATTTTTACTAAGGCCTAAAGTAAATTAAAAATTATCTCTATCTCACATTAACTAAAGAGTCATGATATTGTAGGCGTAGAACAAAAGAAACATTTATGGGTTCTCTTTTCATGGCCATCTCCATCACAGACCTCGCCACAACTTCTGCCATGGGGCAACTAGCTCTATAAAATCCTTTGTATAACTGTTGCTGCTTTTGATGCCAATCTTTTTTTCCTTCATGTTCACAACCACATAATCCACCCTATAATTCAAATATTCATTTGTCAGATTATGTAGCAAAATAAATCTAATTTTAGGGTTTGAGAGCAAAATAACAGACCTTCCATCGCTACATAAAAAATAGAGTTGCTAATGTATTTTCCAAACACAAAGAGAAGTGCAGATAGGTGTCATTAAATTTTCACTTTCAGGATGAATGGATCAGATTACTCTGATCGTCTTGCATCTCCTATCCAACATTGCACACTGTTAGATGTTGAAGTTAGGTGGTAGAACTTCAAAGGAATTTTATTGAAGGGGCAACCGACTTACCTCAATATTCTGCACAAATTGTGTCGTGCTATGAACGATGCCAATGAGAATGGCGGAAAATGATGAACCATTGTGATACATTTCATCGTAGTTCCTCGTCTATCCGACAATGTCCATCGTTCAACATGAAAAGGTGTTGCAAAACCTCAACATGGGGATGCCTTCGACATAAAAATAAACAACTAGACTAATTAATTGATTAGATTTAATAATAAAATTAGTAAAATATTTAAAATAATATTTGAAAATATTATTGTCAAATGGTGAACTAGCATGATCAAATACAATTGAATTAAACTAAAATTAAGTAAGCTATTGATCAATTAAGTGTCATATTCAATGAAATTAGCCTACAACCTTAAGTTAGATTTATTTCAAAGCATAAAACATCAATTAAAACATAATGAAATTAAACTAAGGGTGCAAACCAGCAATCCCATTGTGGATTGAGTGCAATTGAGTGATGGTTGAATGTTGGATTGGTCAAATTGCCTTATCCATTGTTGAGGGTGATGTAAAAGCTTGGTGAAGGTTGATAATGGTAATCCACAATACTAAAAAACTCAAGGATGAGTAGTAATTTCAGTAGAGTAAGGGTGCTCTCAATAGTTGTGAATGAAATATCATGTAAAATGGGATGTTTTTATAGATTTTTGGATTAAATCAATGCGAGGATTCAAAATGCTAAACAATGGAAGAAATTGGATTAGAGATGAAGACATGGATCAAGAAATGAATCAAGGTTTGATAATTCATGATGGCATGGATACAAAATTTAATCAAGGGTCAAAAATGCTTGAGAGAACAACAAATCTCTTGATTTTAGGAAGCATGTGGGAGATATTTCCTTGTGGAGGGAGAAATTCAAATTTGAAAAGGGAATATTTCATGAGAATATTCTTTGAATGATTGGAGAAAATTAGTCAATTAAACAATTTAGGAAATTATTTAATTGTGCAAGTGGAGGAATTAAAATTTTTAATTAAAAACAATAAGGAATTATTTAATCGAAGTGGGTGAATGGCATTTAATTAAATAATTTAACACTATTTAATCAAAAGGGAAAAAATAGTAATAAAGGTTGAATTAATCAAATAAAATTAATTATTCAATTAATAGAAGAAAATGACGAATTTAACTAAATAATTGAAGTTATTTAATTAAATAGGTGAAAATAGGTGAATTAGGAGAGAAATGGTGTTAATAAGCGAGATCTCGATGTGTATACTCAAGAAATTTTTAGGTGTAAAATTATCTAATAGGCATCATAGTTCTAGTACTCAAGTATTGCATATTTATATTTTTGGTGGTCATCTTATACGATATTTGGTTGAGAGGATTATAAATATTTGTGTCTATTTTCTATTTGATAACACTTTTAGGTAACATTACTAGTTTTTACGAAATTGCATGGGTCATTTGTGTAGACACCTAAAATCAAACCTTACCCAACCACACCTAATTTTAGCCTATCATAAGCCATTTATTTATTTAATTAATTCATCCATTACCCTTATCCTCCTCCACTTTAATTAAATAAATTTACATTATCGAATTAAGTCTATTGTTGTCCCAAAATTTGTGAAATTAATTAATTAATTAATTTATGCTAATTTAATCCACATTACTTTTTCCTCCATTATTTAATTCCACTTTATTCCTCAATACTTGTCCATTTAATCCTATCCATTGAATTCATTCACATGGATCACAATCTAAACTTTTCATCATGTGATACGTGCCACTTTTACATGTCTAACTAAGACCTTGTCTAGATTCATTGAATTTAGACACTTTTCAAAATTTAAACTAAATTTCCATCTCATCAATTCATTTCAATCCTGCCTCTTAATCCTAGGAATTCACATAAGGATGTTGCCCTAATGTACATCTCAAGCCTAGCCTTTATCCCTCATATGACACTTGTCACGTGACTGCATCTTTGATCCAAACCTTAATCCTCATTCAATCCTAGCCATCCACTAACCAATGCATCTTGAACCTTGACTTATCTCATGGAGATTCTATAAGTTAGAGGCCTCTCATCTCATTTGCACATCTCCTCTTATGTTATTGTTATGTTGTCCAAATTTCTATTGAATCATCTTGATCATACCATCATGTTGTTGGTTTGATGAGCAACCACATTCCATCTATTAAGGGCATATCAATAGGATTTGGATGCATCCTATTCTAGAGAAATCATGGAGTTTGAAAGTGATTTGAGGTAAAGAGTTATGTGTTTATGTATTCATCTTGTTTCATTCACTTCAATCATTTTTCTTGGGACTCAATTTGATAATATTGTGACTAGTTTTTAAGAATTTTATTGGTAATAATTTAAGATATTTTTGATGATTCTATAAAAAAGAAGTGACTTTGAATGTGTTACAATTTATTAATATTGATGATCATTTGCAAAGACACTCAAGAGTGATACAACAAATATTGATCATGAGGAGGACAATTTCATCAATTTTCTTTTAAGACATATAATTCTAATAATATTATATTTTTTTAAAAATAATGGATAAATTATGTAATAATTCATGCACTTGATGCATCATCACTTGAATGCATTCAATGTTTACTACTTATTATCATAATTTACTTTTATGAAATTGTAATGTGTTGTATATAGTTATTGTTTTATGATAAACTATTCTTGAAAATCTACTACAAGTGAGTGTATGTGATGTATTATATAGTTGCCCATTTTAGTAGTTAGATATGCCCATTCATCTTAATAAGTAGTGTTTATCCCTCTATGGTAAAATTAAAAACATGGATATAGCTCAGTGTTTGTCACACATTTGAGGATACATGCTAATTGTGCCAATTTCATGCTAAGTGAAAGGAAACTTGCATCCATCTAATGACAATTTCCACATAACCCAAAAGAGAAATCTATGTAAATAAGTACTCAGAATCCACATGCAAGAGAATAGACAACATACCCATGAAAATATGAAACAAGATATACCCTGGGAAAATCCTCAAGAGGGAAAAAATCCAGGCTCCAAAAGAATCCAACACTCATGTATTATTCAACAATAAAGATTACAATACATCTTCAAAGTCTCTAAGAACACCATTGAAGCATCAAGCCCTATCAAAGAAATCCATGTAAACAAGCATGTAATCACACATCCCATGCCATGCTCCAAACTCTCACAAAAGCTAACAAGAGCTAACTTGAAAACAAACCAACCTAAACAACTACCCTTGTGGTTGATTTTATAGAAAAAAATTCCCAAAAAACCACCAAGTGGTATTACATAAAACCATGTGGCTAAAACCATAAGATTACAAAACCATGTCCCCACATTTAATATTGGGTACTTTATTTAAATAACTTTCCCCAATATTAAACAAATATAAATTTACAACTTATCTTATGTCCTAATGTTACATACAACATAAAGTGGCCCCAAGAATATTAACTCCAAGTGATGCACGTACTTCTAGGTACCCTAGGTGCACCACACACATAATAAATAAATAATCACATTATAAATATTATGCAAGGTGTACAACACATAATTCCTAGCATTTTCCCACTTGTTGTATACATTGCATAAGGGGAACAAGTGACCTCAAAACATGAATCAAATGAATAATCCATATAGCCACATATACCATCAAGGAATCAAAGTGCTCCATGTGCTCCATCAAGATACTTGCAACAAGAATCAAAGTGACCACCATACCAAGCATGAAGGCTCTCATCCTCCATCATGCCAATGAATAAAGATAATAGGCCATCCAAAGAGAAGCCACACAATCTTTCACAATGAAGCATAAGTCTTGTCTCAACTGATATCCCAAACACAAACACTCAATCCAAAGGTATCAATATGCACCAGTAGCTATCAAGATACACTAACCCATAGCTGAAATAACACCCACAACAAGTGCCAACACATCCAACTATCCATACCTCTAAGGTATACAAAATATAGTAAACTCATGCCATCAACATATACACCTATAAACCTCAATCACAAACTCCATGTGCAAAACCTATCAAAGAATGACATACACAACCAAGAGCTCCCACTACATGGGTAATGCAAATTTGAAAATGATCAAGGCATACCATGTCTACCAATAGCATCATATAGAAGGTGCAAATGGCATCATGTAGTACCAAGGAACATCCACAATGATACAAAAAATATGTAAATGAATAACCTGTAAGAACAACTCTCACCACAAGTATACAAAGATCTCCCATGTTCTCCACACCCAACAAAGGAAAGAGATAAAGGAACCTCCATGTAATCACCCAAGAACATAAGTGAAAATGCATGACCACAAGCTAGTGATCACCATAGCTTCAACAAAACCTCAAAACCAATGTAATGTGAAATCAAACATCCATGAAGATAACCAAGACCAAAAAGAGAAACATTGCACATCATATAACTATAGAAAATCCTCATACATACACCTCTAAATGCCAACTGTTTGAAGTATGATCTCCTCCATAAAACCCCAAAATAAGACATAACAACACCCAAATGTTCAATCACTAAGATCAAACATAACATATGTATCATATAATCAACATGGATGTAAGCCTCTCAAGCCAAAGAAGATCAAAATAAATCCATTCCCAATGAAGGAAATATACCCAATACATCTCCTAAACTCAACATCAATGAATGTTATCAAAATCCATAAGGAGATAAGCATGCCAATACTCCTTAAATGAACCCTCCAAAACCATATATCCATAGCTCAAGATCCATATGCATGAGAAGATAAAGCATAAACATAATGCACATGAAAGAAACAATGGGCAATACCTCTCAAGTGATAAACCGCTGAGAGGACCAAGAGTGGGGAATGAGAATGCTCCTCCAAGATGTCCAAGTCATCATGACTCATCCAAGAACACTCTCCTCGTAGGTCCATGTTGAACTCACATCCAACCAAGCTGTAGGCTCCTTGGACTTCCTGCTGAAATCTCATCAAGAGTAACCATCTCAACACATATCTCTAACCTCAAATTTGTACATTTTTACATACAGGAATTTGTACATTGTTTCTTGTCACCTCAAATTTGCCGTTTTAATTTGTGTCATTTTGTTGATTATAGAAGCAGACTTGTTGTTATGGAACTTTTCATACAACTGTGACAACTAATTGTTTGGTCGAAATTTAATTAATGTGTTTTCAATTTTACAAATAAATTTTAGCTTTCTAAATAACTAGGGTAGAGGGGTCCAAGCAGGGCACCTTATTTCTAGGTTTTTGAATTTCATATCATATGATTTCAAATCAGTCTCAATTTTGTACAGTAGTTTATTTGGCAACTGATGTGCTTAAAAAAATAAAATTTAGGGCCACATTATCAAATATGATGCCACATTAGCATGCTTTTTGTTGAGGTATCCAAAAAAGTTCAAAAACCATCCTAGACCCAATAGTGGGGCAGTGAGTCATGTGAATATGTTTCGCTGATGTGGCATCACATGATTTGTCAGATTGTGTACCATATTTTAAAAAGTGTTTTTTATTGGATATTAAGGTGCTCCATTGTGGAGCCCATGGAGGACTACTTCTATCCCTACTATTGGTCTTCGCCCCACTATGGGCCCCTCTCCCCTAGCAATCGCACCTTCGTGTGCAATGGGTATGCCGAAGACATACTAATTAATTTTGTGTTGAATTGGTTTATTTTTAAATGGGAAAAGCGACTGAGAGTCGTAAACTACAAATTGTCCATTAGGGCAGTGCAACAGTGATTATAACCTAAAAAATTTAGAGCCATTTTTGTACAGTATTCTTGATTTGGTAGATGAAGAACCTCTGATATAATAGTCACATGAGTACATAAAATTAATGTAGATGAGACAATGGAGAAAATGCCAACAATCAACAAAAGATAATCAAACTAAGAAATGTATTTTCAGAGTATTTTAAAACTTGTGACTGATAAAAATTTCTAAATTGAACTTGGTAAAGTCTCACATAATTGCCATTAATACAGCCAAAACATTCTCATCAGGCATCCACTCCAATTTTTAATCAAATAATTTTAAGCAGCAACAGTTACTTTTTGCTTCTTCGGCACCCTATATCCTCCTATAACACAAGCATGATCTCTTTCAAAAGGTTCTAGTGTCATCTACTCAGATGTTTTGAACTGCTCCTTTTACAACTTTTTGAGCAAACACTACCTCTGCTGGAACAAATGAATCAATGCAATTTTCCTGCAAAATTGTGTAAGCATTAAACCCACAACAAAAAACATCCTCCAAATTCTCTTTGATACATTAAAGAAACTCAAAAGATGGGAGTAAAACATACCTTGATAGATATTACAATATGCCCTCCATTTTTTGAGAAATGTTGTGCATTCAATGCAACAATACGTGCCTAAATCAACAAGGAAAATTAAATCAGTGCACTAGCCTTCATTCCAGTGGACTACATAGCTTTCTGCTATTAAACACAGATAATTTACTTAGAGATATTGTTCAAATTACATACCTCAGTTGCAATTACAGTTGTCTACTTTCACACCAACACTCTTTTGTGGAAAGCTATCACAAAAAAATAACCTTGATTTGAGTGGCAAACAAAAAGACAACCAACATTCAATTTTAAAAACAACTAACATCGGCATGTTAACCATCAATTGCCTATAGGATTTTTTTTAGTTAATATGTTATAAAATACAATTCCGATTGTGTATAGAAAAAAATAAAATTTCCATTTTCTATAAGTTAATTTTTTGTGGTCTGGAAATGTTGAGAGCAAAAGAAAAATTCCTCTCATTTCTATTGAAACAATGTATCTTGATAAATTAAAAGGTGGGGCAGGTCTTCACAGTCTTCATGAAAGGAATTTGGTGCTAGGGGCCAAAATGGTTTGGCGTATGTATACAAATTCTTCTGTTAAATGGTGTCGTCTAATGCAAAATAAATACTTGGACAGTCAGTGCTCTTCAAGAATTTTCACGGTCTCTAATCCTCCTTCGGGTTCTGCAATGTGGAATTTTCTTCTGTCTTGTAGAAAGTTAATCCTACCACATTTATCTTGGGAAATAAATCATGGAAAAGAAGCTCCTTTTTGGGAAGATTCATGGAACGGGCATAATAAGTTAAAAAGCTATAACTTGGGAACCACAATACCTTTTTTGATACAAAATTGGGGTATAAATGTTAAAGATTATTTTGATCATGTGGATCCTTTAACTGAAAAGGTCAAATGGAAAGATATTTCTAATGAATCAATTGATGAAAGTCACAAAGATCTCTTTTCATCAATTCTAGGTGAGAGGACAGTCTATGTCTCATCTTCCCCAGATAGGCTAATTTGGTCAAAAGCCCAAAATGGCTGCTATTCTGTCAAAGAGGGATATATTTCTCTTACTCTACAAGTTTCTCAATTATCAACCCAAAGAGCCTATAAATTTTGTTGGAATTCAAAAGTTTTTCCTAAGACAGGATGCTTTGTCTGGCTTGCAATACAGAATAAAATTCTAACAAGTGACAAACTAGCAAAATTGAAAATATCTGCGCCTTTTAAATGTGTACTTTGTGAGCAAGTGTTAGAAGATATCAATCATCTTTTTCTTTTGTGTCCAATAGCACAAATTTGTTGGTTATTTATCATTGCAAAAATGAATATTCAATTAGCTTTGCCAAATTCAATATGGGATTTATTCACAAGTTGGCCTCAGTTATATTCCACATCCTTTTTTGCTAGCATCTGCGATGTGATCCCTGCCTCTGTATTGTGGTCTATTTGGTGGGCAAGAAACAAATGCATTTTTAGGAAAGAAAAACTGTGTACTGATCATATGTTAGTATCTCTGGAAAACTCAATTTCAAAATCAGTTAATGCTTTTGTGGCTAAAAACAAAAATATTGGCTCAATCTTTTCTTATTGGGATTCAAAAATTCTGTTATCATGGCCTCTTTTTACTCTTCCTTTCAAAGGTAGTCTTTATCAAGTAAATAAAGAAGACAGATCAAATATTGTTTGGTCATCACCTCCCTTGGGATTTTTTAAGCTAAATTTTGATGGAGCCTCTAGAGGTAATCCAAGTATTTCAGGGGCAGGGGTGGTCATAAGGGATCATAAAGGACTAGTTTTATGTGCTAAATCTTATAATTTGGAAAGTGGAACAAACAATGTAGCTGAAGCAGAAGCATTGTTACAAGGATTAAGTTTAACACTTAATTTTCAAATTCCAAAACTTTAGATTGAAGGGGATTCACTTATTTTAATTAATGCTTGCTGGGATCGAAAAATCCAAAACTGGAGGTTGGAATACATAGTCAAGAAAATTTGGAATTTGCTTGACAAATTAGCTCATTTTCAATTATTACACACTTGCAGAGAAGGAAATATGGCAGTAGATTATTTAGCTAATTTGGGATGTGATCAGTCAGAAAAGGAAGTGGTTCATATAATCAAAATTGGAAAAATAGACCTTGCTTTGGAAAATATTATTTCTAAAGAGGAAAATGCTCTTTGATTTGAAATAATCCATTTGAATCCCATATTCAATATGCAAAAAATAATATTTACTGGTGTGATTGTCAAGTATTGAGGTGCAATTTTACAAATTAATTTTTAAAATATGATTATTTCTATTTAAAATTGTTTTCAACTTGTACATTTATATTTGGCAATTACATATGTAATTTTATTTGCAAGACCTATGAATCATGAATAGGTTAATGAAGTAATATCTGCTGTCATAATCAAAGGACTGGAAAGTGACGTCCATTTGTGACTTCATTTGGTATGCAACATGTCAAATCTTTTGAGTTTTAATCACTCATTTTTTATCAAGGAATTGAGCTCGGAAAGCATGGAAAAGCATGTGAGGAGTACTTCAAAGCATATATCGCCATGTTTTTTGAATATCATGATGTAATATGATATTTTCTATCAGATCAAGGTAATTATTGTTACTAACGTGTATTATTTACATGTAATGGTAGGTACTTGAATTTATTTTCAGAAATCCAAAATATCAGTGACACGTATAAGCTATTCTACATCTCAGGATAATTATCATATGGTATTTTTGGTGAATAACATGTGGCTAGATATGAAGAAAGGAGAGTACATTTTCTTTCAAATTTTGATAAATAAATTTAAAGGGAATAAATCTAACACGATATGGCATGTGCTAGAAGTCATTTCAAAGGTAAATGAAAAGATAGTAAGGACTGTTTTATTGGAAGCAAGCAATCCTTTGTCTATTTATCTGGGCTTTTCACAATGCTTTTTTCATCAAAGTTTTATTAGTTGGTGCGGAGCTATTGGTCGAATTGGTCTATTTCAGTCTTTTAGTCTTAATCAAAGTTTGTGCATTTGTGTGGAGTTGGAGGTCTTGTTCAGGAATAGGCAATTTGATGGATTATTGACCTCAAAATTTAAGAATGTGGTTTCCTGTGCAAAGTGGGGAAACTCCGATCACTGGTAAGATTGAAGTGGAGCATTTACAAATTATCTTTAAATTTCGTTGTCCATGTGATTATAGATGTCTCAAATGCATCATTGGAAGTGAAGTTCTTCAACCGAAAGCTAGGAGGTTGATTTTTCCATCAAATGTTTTCTCAATCTTTATATCTAACCTCATGGATATGCTCCAATTTTTGGACTCTATGAATGCCTGTAAAGTGCGAAAATCTAAGATTCATAACTTTGACAAAACTTTAAATAATTTCATTTATATTCAAAATAAAGTCGACAATTAATTCATTTAGACATCATAAAAGACAATTGATTCCAAACATGACTTAAAGTCGATAAGATAGATTCAATATATAATTCCAGTTTAAATAGATACATGTGTCATACTACACTTCAATGATAATCATACATAAGATGTTGTAATATAAGTTACAATTCGAGACTTAGGCATTCAGTCGCCTTAAGCTCTACAATACATATTTCAAGAAAATATAAAACATAAGAGAAGATGACATCCTTTGATCTTCAATCCAATAGCATATCTTCATAAAAGAGATGAGAACAAGGATCAGGCACTTTTTTTGCCCAACCTCGAAGCTTACGCTTCCCCGGAATTCCTTAGTCCTTCAAAAAATACCTGACCCTACACGAATTGCTTAGCAAAAAGCAGTCTACGAGCAAGATGGAATCTAGTGCGTGCCTAGTATAACTAGTAAAACCACAAGCATTTTCATTTTTCTAATTCATTTAAGAAACAAGCAAGTTCGATACTAGGATATGGTAGAGAGTTCAATAATTCCATCTATTTTAATGGTCCTTAAGTTATTTGGCCAAGTAAAATGTCTTGCACAACAAATAAAGCAGTTTTGGAAAAGCAAAACTACACTCTCTAATAACCCATATTCGACACCCATCCCGAAAGGTAACTTTCCCAAAAACATGACATGCACATTCATTTATCAAGCATGCATGGTTCTAAATAGTCAAATACAACCTTTCAAAACAATAAAACAATAATCTTGTTTGTAGCGAAAACAGTTTAAAAGTTGTTCTTTTCATCGTTTTAATCCACAAATGACATTAAATTAATATTTAAATTGAGTAAATTAAATAATCAAAAATAAATAAACAAGGTGTATCTCCAGTATGTAGATTAGATACATATAGTAAAACAGTCATAAAAGAGCACACGTTCTTTCGCTCTTTTTACTCTTCTATTTTGTTTCCTCTGTGAACTAATCTTAATTCGTTTTGTTTCAAGTAAATCATATCTTTAAATTTAATTGCTTTACTTTATGTTTTCCATACTTGCAGAAAATAAATAAATTAATAAATACTACTTCAAGAAGAGTTTTAAGATAAATATTTCAGTTTCTGTTTCAGAATGCTTTGAGTTTCAATTGCAAAATTTACTGTTTAAAAACTTCTATTTTGAAAACATGTTAAAATTTAGGAGATATTCTATCAAATTGTTTTCAGTTTGAATTCTTTTCAAATCCAATTTCTTATAAAGTTTTCTGTCAAAACAAAAGTAAATAAAGTTTTCTGTTTAAAAATAAAATTCTTTTCAAATCAATTCTGAGTTTCTCCTAAGTTTGAAAAACAGATTAAAGCTAACGTTTTCTTGTTTAAGATTCTTTTAAATCTAAAATTTTAAACGATTTTTTTCTGTTTTGAATCTCTTCCTAAATTTAATCAGTCATTTTTATTTCATGTTTTCAATCAAATTCTTCCTAACATTTTTCAGTTTCCAAATTCAATGTTTTTTGGAAAAAAAAAATCGCAGTCTGACATTTAAGAATTCAACAGAATTTCGAAGTAACATAAAATTCTTTTAATAGTTTTCAAAATCCACACAATAAAATAACATTTCATTCAATTTTAATCTATTTATAATTTGTTTAATTATTCAAGATCCCACTTGTTAAATTCTGGAAATGATTTTGTTTGTGTGCCTCTATATTTTTCTGTTTGTTAATCCTCTGTTGCTTGTATTTGTTGAAGTCAGACAGTTTTCTATTTACCTGATTTTCTATCCTCCTATCTCCTTCTCCTCTCTCTCCCTTGCCTTCCACCTGTGCTGGAACACTTGAATTTTTCCTGACCCGCGCCCTTTATTCTTCCTTCCTCTATTCCCTAAGTCCTCTTGCTGCTTGGGCGCGTGTGGAGAGTGTGTGGTTTGGGAATCTCCTTGCACAGGCCACACCTACTCCTTCCTTCTCCCTGCTGTAGCTATGCGTGGTAAGAGGAGGGAATCCTTGTAGCTGTGTGGAGAGTCTTAGTGGTTGCGTAGGTGGGTGGAGGGATGTGGGGAGCCTGTTCTGGCCGCGTGGAGGATAGCCTCCCTACAGATTGCGTACCCCTCTTCTTGGCAACGCCTATTCTCCACTTCCAGATCTGTGGCAATATGTAGTGTGTGGGGTATGTAAACACAATCCTTCCCTCTGCTTTCCAAACAATAAAATCCCTATCAAAATCCAAAAATAGATTTTTGCTCTTTTTTTATTTATTTTTATCTCCAATTGAAATTCAAATTTTTCTTTTGACTCATTTTATTCCCTTTCTCATGCATAGATATTAACAAGAAATAAGATCCCCAATTTGAGGTTGATCTCCAGATCAATTCTCTAACTCCAAGTTTCAAATTTGATTGCTTCTCATATTGATTGAAGATATTTCTCTTCTTTTTGTTAAATTGAAGTTTGATTTCAATTTCAAATTGATGTGATTTGTTTTCTAAATTGTTTTCAATTTGTTTCCAATAACTCCATTTTAGCTATTTGTTTAATTTCTACATTTAAATCTTTTCCTCTTTCATTATTTTCAAATTAAAAACAAATAATTTTAAACACAACTTTTATTACATTTTACTTAAATTTCGAAATGAAAGTCTATTTCGTTAAAGTTCATAATACAAGCATCTTAATTTCCAAACAATGATAACATATTGACTTAAAGAATTTAGTTATTAAAATAAAACTCTATTTTCCCACACATTAATAAAATCGTCATTTAAAGCAACATGTATTTTTTTATTTTTATTTTCACATTTTTGAAAATTCAATAAAACTTAATTTAAAATTTGCAAACACAAAAATCACAAGAATACATTAAAATATCAACTAAGTGAGTGTGTGTGATTCCATCATACTCATAAACGTCTAATGGCTAAAATGACTCTACCTGATCAATGTTCTCACCTTCAATTACGTTCACCTATTCCTGGGTTCACTTGCACTCGAGGTTTCATCAGCAGTGACAAACCCCAAATTAAATAAAAATACATTTCTAATATGCATTTCAATTTCAATTCAATTTCGATTTCATTTCAATTTAACTTCAATTTGAATAATCATTTAACTTCCATTTAAGTAATCATTTAACATAATATAATTAATCAATATCATGATTAATAATTTGCATTTAAAATAATCAAGAAAATCTATACGTGACAATGCCATAGCAGAAAAAATGGTCAATGACATTTTTTTGCAAAATGAGGCTCTTCTTAACAGCGCACATAAATATGTTTTCTCACGAGGAGAAGGATATGTGGGTGGTATCTTTCCTCCACACTTCTTACCTCACAATAAAGCATATGTCAATATGTATGATGCTTTAAAACAATCTTTAGAATTCTTAGGTCCCAGTCATTTGAATAGAGATTTAACAAGATATTCTCATCATTTGGGTAGAGATATATTTGAAATCTTCAGGGAAAAATATCATTATACTTCTTTTATGCTTCATCATAACTGTTATCATGCAACTCCTTTATTGCAGAGAAATTAAGGTATTCTTCAAACAAGTGCTCAAGGTCTGGTTCAGTTTGTGTACCAGAATGTGACACAACCACAGCCACAAGGAGGAAATAGCAGGAGAGTGGACATGGTTCCTATTCCAAATATGAACATTGCAATAAACTCACAAATTGAGGAAGAGGGAAACGAAGAGCAGGGTGATAATTTTTTGGATTTCATGCAGATGGAGGAGTAATTGGTTATGAAAATAATGATGGTTTTTTGCAGGTTTTTCATTAAGCGTCCAATTTTTTTTTGACTAGATGCAAAAGGATAAAAATGAAGAGGAAAAATCAGGTCTTTTGTAGAACAAATCATATATGCCATGTTTATTGATGTAAATGGTATTTATGTACATTCTGAATATATAAGTTTAGGGTGATAAGCTTAGTGGTTTTAGCTGAGTAGAAACAATGTAAACTGATCAAATTATTTGATCATAGGTTAGATTTTTATGCATTCTATGAGCTACAACTGGAGGTTTTCTCACTGGCTCTTTCCTCTCAGTATGCTCTTTGAGCTAGTTTTTGTACAAAATATATAGTGGTTTGCCACTTTTGTTAAAAAAAAAAAGATATTAAAAATATGATACATGAGTAATGATGAAAATCTTAAAACTTCAAAATGGGAAAAGTAACAGAAGATAAACTTGCAAATACAGTTTTCCTGGTGAGAAAGGTGATAATGACTATGTTGTCGTAGACGTCAAGGAGGGGAGGTAGCTTATAAGACAAGTAGGAGAACACAAATATGAATTTGCAGAACTTGTAGGTTATGTACATATCCTAAAATATTGGCAGTGCTCTTATATTTGAGTGAAAGGGGATAAAATGTTGTTAAATTCTTCCATTCGCACAATACCCATACTCACATTCACAACCATTCAGTCCAGTTTTGGCTCTATGCCTAGAAAATCATCTCTACAGAGCAATTTAGAAACAAGAGGAACTAAAAAAACTAACAAATGCATATGCTGTTTTTGTGCTTGGACTTTGCTTCCATGTTTTTTATATGATTATCAAATCTGATTTGTACATATCCTGCAATTGTTGCATTCTTTAGATTTCTTTTTTTAAAGCATTTTGTCAAACAGTTCACATGCCTTACCTACGCCTACAAATAAAACAAGAAATTAGTAAAGGAATGTGATGAACCATTATAGTGTACTTATTGCCTTTATTTAGCTTTGCATTGATTAGGCATTCGTAAGTTTATGAGAATGATTGAATAATTATTATCAAGTGCTATTTCCATGATTGCACTTCTATTTATGCAAATTGGATTGTTTTATTTAATGTCATCCCTCCACAACTTGAGTCTGTCTACAATACACTTGTGGTACAAAAGATATTAACAAAGATTGATAGGCCAAAACTAGGGTAAATAATAAAGAAGGATTTTAGCTTGGTCTAAGAGTGTCAACCCGGGGAACGTGATCTTGCGAGAGGTGTCATGGCTATCTGCCGAAGGGATGAAGATAGTGAGCTGAGTGGGGATGGAATGCAGCTAGAACACATAGAAATTCCTTAAATGAAAGTCTGGTTTTATTCCTATTCTGTCTTACTGTCAAAACTATGACAGGAATTGTGACAGGAATTGTCACCACCTACAACAGTAATAGTAGCAATTCCTTGTATAAATTATAGATTGCATGATTGTTGTTAAACCTGAAAGAATACCAATAAATTATTTAACAATCTCATTTAATGATAAACAATGCTTTATCAAATTATAACTGTAATAAAACAATAATGGTGCTTAATCCAGGATTAAAAATAAAACATTATGCTACAAAAAAAAATGCACACTACAGTAACTACAAAAACTAAACATCACCAAACGTCCCAAGAAGTGGGCCCCCTCCTTAGTCCGTCGGGTGAAATACAAGAAGCTTCTTTACACAGGAATGATCATGAAACTCTAATTTTATTTATCAGAAAATAATACTGTCGCTACAAAAACTTGTACAAAAATCTGTGTATATAAATCTACCTGCAATAATCTATATCTTGGGCTGATATTACAAACATATTTATAACCCATGGCTACAACAACTAATATCTAAAATAGTGTAAAACAAAATAAACTATTTTGGCATGTGGCCAACAAAATACTGGTGAACATGTAATCTTGGTCGCAACAATAAATCAGAAAACACTGCCTTTAGAAAACCATCTATATCTTTTCGCTCCTTCATTTTTTGAGAATTCTGTTGCATGGAAACTTAATTGGGCCCATTCTGGACAAAACCCATGTCGTGGATTTTCCATATTCATCCTCATTTGCTCAAAAATTGCAACACAAAATGGACTATTCTAACTGAAGGCAAGAATAGAGGACGTGAATCTTTGTAGATTTTCCTCCAACTATCTAGCAACAAATATCTCAACATGGGTTTCCTCTTCATAGCTTGCAATTGCATCTCCACTTGGAAATAGCCATGATTTTTGTGTTTATTCGAATTTGGAATTAAAGGGGTAACCAACGCCAGCTTGGAGATTGACATCACCTTTGAAAAGATAACAGAAATAAATTGTTGATCATAACGTAATACACATAAGTTCCTAACCAAAAAATGACAAGAAGACATTCTGCATAAAAAGTGACAGGAAGTTCTTCTAATCAATATGCTGCAAACTTAATCTGAAAATCACAATGCTTATTAGTAAAGACAATCAATCATTAATTTCCATATTTGATCCAAAACTCTATTAAATACAACTTATACATATTTAATCATATGCAACATAAAATGGGGAAATAGTATGATATGGAATGCAATTGGAATGTGGAAGTGGATATGAAGGTATATGAAATAGGCTAAAATGTGACATAAAATGGGACACAATTGGCTCTCATCAAAGATCAACTATTCTCTTCATAGTATTTTGTTTTCATTCAAGTGATGAGGACTGTTCTTGTCTTAGACCAAGACATGGAAATATGAAGCTAGAAGTTGAAATTGCTGGTAGCTAGAGTTGATAACAAAACTTGAAGGCTTAAATATATCATTCTCTGTTCTTTTCTTAAACCAAATTTTTTTTGCCAACATTTGATATGAAAGATTTGTTGTGTATCATTCAACTATAAAGTTAAATTATAGAAAGTCAGTCATAATGAAGAAAGACCCTAAAATCTAAATTGGGAGAGAATTATTAATCTAGTACCATGTACAGATTAGATGGGAGGCACTCTCTCCTGTAATGTTGTTGATATTGATCACTCTTATGCACCCAGCCAAAGTTGGGGTAACAAGCTAGCTCTAACTTTCATTTGCTAAGAAATATGATTCAAATGTAAGCTTTATATTTAGTGTTTCCCAAATTCTCCTTTACTATATAATTGATTAGTAGTAAGATAATAAAAGGGCATCATCAATTCTCCTTTGAAACAAAAATATATGTACATTGGGCACTAAGAGGTCTTATGTTTAGTCACTGGACCCATATGCAACAACTCTATATAAAAACCCAGTAAGAAACTTCGAAAATTAAAAGAAATGCATATACGATTGGGTTTTTTAAGATATTTGAAGAAACTTTTATTCAACTAATTGTATACAAGTAAACAACCAAGATAATGCGACTGAGTAGTAAGTGGAGCAATAACAATGATGACTATTCATATCTCATCAGAGGATGCCATGCCAAGCTCCTTATAATAATGCAGTCACAATAAAGCAAGACAAAAATAATTCGAGGAATGGACCTAATGAGCAGTCCAAACTCCATGCATTACTGTAGCCACGCAGCTGAATACAAAAAACTCATCTTACAAATTTGCACAACAAGCACAAGCTATGAACTAAAATTACCTGTAGTACATCCTTATAGAATCACACATGCTCTCCATCTAGAAACCTCTCGCATCACACAGATAACAACATAATTATTTTTTGAATGAGATAAAACACAACAAAAATGATCCGGTCATGTACAAATTCAAAAAGAAAATCACTGAAACCATGGCAAGTGACTTAAATCAAGATTCTCCATCAATTATGTTGTACAGTCAATGATGGAATGAAATAAAATGGGAAAAGCTGGAAAGAGTAGTCTCCTCAGTAAGTGAGAAGCAAATGGACATTGTCGTTTCTTCTTTTAAAGCAAAGTAAAATTTCCTTTAAACAATCAAATGCTAATTAATCTGGGCTTGAAGAATTGTAGGTTATATGGGTATCCTCTTGGAAAAAAAAACAACAATGTACAATGATAATCATAGTGTTTTAAAGATGGTGAAAAATCCTATTATGCAAGAGTGATCCTTGAACACATTGAGCTTTTGATGAATGTAATAGCTAAATATTTAAAAACATTGTTAAGGTAAGCATATGAAGGGATAAAATTAAGTTCGATGCCTTATTTCCTTACTTCGGTGCAAATAGTAATAGATCTACTGAATTAATTCATAGCTCTGGCATGCCTTCATCTCGTCTTGTCTTATTTTAGAGAATTTTCTTGAATGTATATGTCTCATATATCTAAAATTTAAAGAATTAAAGCTATTGATTGAATCATTCTAGCTTGCAGTTAGACTATCTTTTCTTCCCAAAGATACCTCCTAGAATGGACCACCACTCTACAATAGTAGTGCCATATATAGATCTATATAAATATATCTAATAAAACATACCATTTCTCAACTTCACAAGCTAGTATGTCAAGAACTAAATCAACACATGCAAATAAAGCTACCAAATTTAACAACCTTAAGATAGATCATGGAGCAATAAAAGCAAGTAAATCCACCTTGATAGGCCTACCTAGCAGTTTGTGTTGGCAAGAGACACCGCTAACAGCATTTGGTGTTGTCATTGATGGAAACCCTAATCGATGATTGGATACACACTTCATCATTTGATCGTATTGGCAAACAGATTGAAGTCAGTCAAGGAAGAATAGTGCATTCAACAGTTTTGTGTTCATTGATTCTTATGAAGATTTTTTGTTATTATTTTGTGTTGTGTATCTTAGGGAATATTTTTTGGTATATTATCTCTATTTCTATTGAATCTTAGTGGCTCGTATTGATCCATGTGCGAGTTAGAAGATCCAATTGTATAGTTTCTTGTTTATCAATGCATGGAGGCCAACTTCATGGATATAACATGTCGCAGATGTCTGGGAAGTAATTATTCAAGTGTTTTTGTGTTTGAGCATCTTTATTTGGGTCCTAGCTAAGTTGTGGCCGACCATTGTGGATGCGCATTATACATTACTCATGATTTGAGCCGACAGTTGTAATTTTTTTTGTGTTCTATTGATGCCGACATATTGCGATTAAATTCTTGGTTGCGGATCTATATATAAGTGATTGACCATATCATTTTTGAGATGCGAAGAAGGTGTGTCGATGCAAATTGTGAATATCAGAAGAGGGATAATGCATAGTTTCACTTCTGCATTAATGATTTTGTGTTGCAAGTTTGAATAGAGTAGAGAAAAAGTGCAAAATCAATCAGAAGGACAAAAGATTGATTGTTGAGCCTAACCGAAACTACAATCAAGCATATGTAGATGCTATTACTTCAGTTCAATCCTTCAGATGGTCTTAATCTGAATATTTTGTAAGGAAGTGAGCATTCCTATTTTGAGCAGTGAGCTCTAGGCAGTGTGCCTGAATGCAAGTGCATTCCCCATATTGTAAACTTCATTTGAATATACTCAGATCATATTGTGGATTGGCCATTCACCGTGGTTTTTCCCCTAATAGGGTTTCCACATAAAAATTCTTGTTTTATGGTGTTGTGATTATTTACTTCATGTTCATGCATTTTGGTTGAATGTTTTGAAGATAAATATTAACAAAGTTAATTTTTGCACAACACTGATTCACCACCTCCTCTTAGTGTAGCTTGTTTCTAACAATTGGTATCAGAGCTAGTTCCTTAGAAGAAGTATAACAACTTGGGGAGATCTTGGAAAGTGTTTCAATGGATTCAAGCAGTCTTCAACAACAACTTATGGTGGCCCTAGATGATCTTGATCACTCAAAGTTTGAAGTTCGAGAATTGCAAGCAAACCTCATGGATGCTGAGAAATTCATTGAGTCTCTAAAAGACAAAATCAATAAGTCCACAGAGAAGAGAAAGGAACTTTGTGATCAGATTAATTAGAATGACAGTAAGAGCATTGAAGATGAACAACTCAGTCAAGCCCTGAAGGAAAAGACATAAGCATATGAAAAACTTACCAAAGATAATGTTGTCCTAAAGCATGAGATGGAATCTATCATGATGAGAATGGCCAAGGAGGTTGAAGACATAAAGAATAATGAAGAGAACCTAGCACAATCTTTGAATGAAAAATTTGAAGTATGTAGCCGATTGGACAATGAACTGGAGCAATCTAAAAACAATGAGGAAGTGCTGGAAAAACAGATTGATGATCTCAGAAATGAACTTGCTATTGCAAATGAGTACACAGATAAGTTCAAAGTTAGTGCAAACAAGCTTGATGAACTGATTAACAGTCAGATGACAAATGGTGACAAGCGAGGTCTTGGTTATGAAGAAGGAGAAAGTTCCAGATCTAAGCAAAGGAGATTTAGGCAAGGAAATCAAATGAACAAATCTGGAAGGTATCCGGTAAGGTAACCTAATTCTTAGCAATTTAATGGATACTATTTCAGTTGCAATAAATTTGGACACATGGCTATTCAATGTAGAAGCAAGATGAATTCAAGTGGTCCATCATTCTCAGGCCAGTGCTTTAATTGCAATAAGTTTGGTCATAAGTCAAATGAATGTAGAAATATGATGAAAAAATTTCATAGAAATGTTAGATGCTATACATGCAATAGGCTTGGCCATATTGCTAACCAGTGCAGATCAAGAGAAAATCAGTGGAACAACTGGTCTAGACAGAGAAATGTTGTGTGCTATAATGCAACAAATTTGGTCACATTGCTACATTTTGTTGGAACAGAAAAGGTCTGGTAAACCAAAGAAGGAACATGCAAAAGGATATTAAGGGAAAAGGAAAAGTCACTACAAATGTGATCAGGCAGTAGATGCAAAAGAAATGGGTGAATAAAAATCCCTTTGTCGAAGGAAATGAGCCAACACCAAAAATCTGCTTCTAGAAATTCCTCCGAAAATTAGCTTCAGGCCTTTGGCCTAAGGGGAGTTGTCAAGAAAATATCTTAACCCCCTAACTGGTAACTAGCACCGGATGTGGATAAGTTTAGTAAGTGCATAAATGCTCTATAGATGCTATTGAACTCATTGGAGAAAGTAGTATGCATCATTGGAGGTCCGCAAAAGATTTATCATTCACAGTGTGTAAAAACAGGGTATTCAGATGAGTTAGGGTAAAAATCATTTATTGTGACAAAAGGGGTTAGGTATGCAAGTGATAAAAATTCATTTCTATCTTTCATTTGTCACTTTTCATTTTGAAGAAAAGAAGTTTGGAGTGCTCTGAGGTGAACTTTTGTGAATTGAGGCAAAATTCAAATGTGAAGGTGATTTGACAAACAAAATCCAATCCGACGAAAAGGTATTTATCAGAAAAACCCTGCGAATTTGTGAATTGGTGTATATGGCTACTCCATTGGTAGTAGAATTCAAGGACAAACCTCATCCCAAATTCAAATGGCATCCCTTCAAGTCCGTCGAGACCGACCCGTTAGGTGCATTTTCATCTGTTTGATATGACGTCTTACACACTGATGATATTAGGGCATATATTCACGCTAACATTGAAGAGATAGGAAGCTCACAATTGCTAAATTTGTATAATAATCACATTATAGGAGAAGATTTTTGTGTGAAGCCGAAATTTAAAACCCTAGAAGAATTTTTTTTTACACAGATTGTTAAATTCCCCGTTTTTGAAGAGACCGAATAGGTCCGTTACATCTTGAGTTGAGTTCATGATGAATTCATGTGGTTAAGTATACCCTTCAAGATTGCAAAGGAGGCTATCAGTGCTGTAACAGGTCTAAATTCCTTCAGTGGATTACCAATTTTGAAATTAGTGAAGAATCAAATGGTCACTGATGCAACTAGTTCTAAGTATGACAAAAGAGAAATGCCAATTGATGAAATTATTGATATAGATCATGTCAAATTTGCATCCATGGTTATTGGGTACAAAATCTATCATTCTAGTCGAGACAACTCAGTGTCTGGTACAACCATTTATGCACCCTATCACATGGTAAAGGAAAATGAAAACTATGATCTATGTGAGTTGCTAAGAAGTCAGCTAATGGAAAATATTGGGAAGATCAAGAAGGATAAGAAAAAATATTTTAAGTATGGTAACTTGCTATTATGCTTATTCTTTTACTTCATGAACGAGGTCCCGAGACTAGGAAAGGTTCATTGGCAAAAAGATAAGCTAGTAGCCGCTCAGATCAAAGATCTCTTTCATAGATTTGCAGACATTAAGACAAAGAATGCTACTATTTTGGGATATTTCAAAAAATTTCAGAGTATGATGCAGGCCAAAGAAAGAATTCCTACTTCTATTATAGAGAAATATAAGGATACAATTTGTTTCATGGTAGACATTGATCAATGCATGATGGAAGCCGCTGATCTCAGAACAGTCTGGATTGTGCTGATGGGATATGAAGTTGAAGAGTGCATTCTAGAAATGTATACAGAAAATTTATTCAGCAAACCTATGGATCCATCAGAAGAGAGATTTGGTACTTATGCAGAAAAGAATATAGAAGTACACAATGAACTCAGGAAGCTTGTGTTAGTCAGAAGAGTTAGAAAAGAAGTAGAAATATTTGTGAAAAGTATGGGCATATTAGTAGAAAAGGTAAGAGAAGCTAGAAGGAAACGAGAAGAAGTTGAAGCAGCAAAAGAGGTAGCAAAAACTGAATCAGCTAGTATGGTAGCACCCTCTACCAAAACTAGGTCAACAAGGAGCTCTACACCCCTATCCGCTCCTATAGCGAGCCTAATTCTTGTGAAGACATCTGGTAAGGATGGAAAAAGAAAGAAGGATAAAAGAAAAAGAGTCTATGTGGCAGTCTCTGAAGATGAATAAATTGAGTCTCATGAAGGAGTTAGAGAAATCAAGCATCAAGGCACTAAGGCAGCCATAGTTTCCAAAGGAAAATCCTCCGGTGAAGAAGTCAAAGCACAAAAGAAAGCAAAAGTTGACAAACCAGATATGTCGGTAGAAGAAGTTGAAAAAGCTTTGATCAAAGATGGCAATCTTAAGCCACTTTGTAAATGGTATGAAAATTTTGATGAATCTGGCCAAAGAACTTTTGAGGAGGCAACAATAAATTATTTGAATATTTTCAATAAAGCTCTTATTGAAGTAATGCCTAGCTTACCTAAAATCTTGTATGAGATTTTAGAAATGAGGAGAGTCAATGCTAGAATAGAAGAAGAACAAGAGAGAAATAATTCTTGCAGAATTATGTCTGGTAATGTCTATGGAAATTATGCAGGCACTCTTGAATAAAGCTAAAAAGGAATTCAAGAGCAAGATAAGGGTGAATGAGCTCATGATTGGTCTGACTGACGAGGTTACAAAATAAACTGAGCAAATCTTGAGAAAGATTTTGTTAAATGATAGAATTGACATTGTCACAGAAGAAACTCATGATAAAGATGTCCCATCTAGTCCGGAAGGAGAAGAAGAAGAAAAAATTGATACAACTGAGGAAACTCAGATTCCTCTTGATATGGAAAATACATAAATACCTATGGAGATTGAGATTCCTAAAATTGCATCCGTTGAGAAGGATAAGAGAATTGAAATTCCAAAAGTTAAGCATGAACCTACAACTAAAGAAATAATGATCGAGGAAAAGAAAGCTGAGGTAAAGGAAGCAAGAGACACTACAGAGGCAGCAAATAAATTTCTAGTAGAACAATAGGGAGAATTTGATCTTGAACTGATTGAAGGTCCTATTGACCTATCCACTCTGTCTCCAATTTAGAAAATGAAGGTAGCATCATTTGCCCAGGCAAAAGATAGAGAAGAACTATTGAAGTCCCACATTGAGGACAGTGAACTTTTAAACCTTGCATGTGGAGTTATGGAGAAGATAATTCCCACTCATGTCAAAGATCGGACTAGTTCCTCCTCCGGTGAACTGAAAAATCTCATCAACTCTGTAAGCACTCACTTTGAGTCACTCGAGAAATCAGCTATGGTTAAAGTGTAGAAAGAATTTGATGCCAAAAGGTTCAATGGGTTGAAAGAAATGATTGCTAATGATAAAAATCTGTTAGCCACATATGTGAAAAATGTTCAAAATGCTTTGTTTGAAGGTGGAAAGATTTATAAATCATGTATATATTTGTCAAAATTTACCGAGGCAAATGAAAAGAAGGTAAGGATCTGGAAAAATAGTTAACTACTATTTCTGAAGCCTTTGATCCTTTAGCTGGTGGTGTTGCAAAGCAAGAAGGTTAGGTAATATCTCTACTTGAAAAGATAAGAAGCTTGAAGCATGAAAATGCTAGATTTGTGGAGAAAGCATGTGAACTTAGAGGCCTAGTTGGTCCAAAGATAGAAATAATGTCAAGTGTACTAAAGGAAGGTAAAGATGCTATGGCAGTTAGTGATCCAACAAACTTGGAGTCTACAAAGACACAATCCTACCTAGTTTGTGGTCACATAACAATCTTGGAGAGTCTCAAAAGGGTTTGGGACACAAATCTGATCCAGTTGAAGAAATATTTTCCAGTTTATGTAAGTTTAAGAACCATCTTTGTATATATATAGTCTATTCATAACAATTTTTTTTGATCTCTTTTTTAGTACGCAGATCCTTACCTTTGCCATTGATGTCAAAGGGGGAGAATATTAGAGTGAAAAATGTATAATCATCTCAGGGGGAGAGTTCTCTTTTTTTGGAAATTTGAAGATGGCAGTGTAATTCATGTTGGTACTGATCCGACCCTTAGTCATTTTTCACTTAGAAGTGTTGCCATCAATGCCAAAGGGGGAGATTGTTGGCAAGAGACACTGCTAATATCATTTAGTGTTTTCATTGAATGAAGCCCTAATCGATGATTAGATACACACTTCATCATTTGATCATATCGACAGACAGATTGAAGTCAATCAAGGAAGAACAATGCATTCGGCAATTTTGTGTTCATCAATTCTTATGAAGATTTCCTATTATTATTTTGTGTTGCGTATCTCAGGGAATTTGTTTTGGTATATTATCTCCGTTTCTATTGAATTTTAGTGGATCGTATTGATCCATGTGCGAGTTAGAAGATTCGGTTGTATAATTTTATGTTTATCAGTGCATGGAGGCCGAATTCGTGGATATAACATGTCATGGATGTTTGGGAAGTAATTATTCAAGTGTTTTTGTGTTCAAGCTTCTTTATTTGGGTGCTAGCTAAGTTGTGGCCGACCATTGTGGATATGCATTATACATTACTCATGATTTGAGCATACAGTTGTACATATTTTTGTGTTCTATTGATGCCGACATATTGCGATTAAATTCTTGGTCGCAGATATATATAAGTGATTGACCATATCATTTTTGAGATGTGAAGAAGGTGTGTCGATGCGAATTGCGAAAATTAGAAGAGCAAAAGAGAAATCATGCACAGTTTCACTTGTGCATGAAGGATTTTGTGTTGCGAGTTTGAATAGAGCAGAGCAGAAGTGTAGAATTAGTTAGAAGGACAAGAGATTGATTATTGAGCCTAATCGGAACTGTAATCAAGCATATGTAGATGCTATTACTTTAGTTCAATCCTTCAGATGGTCTTAATCTGAATATTTTTTAAGGCAACGAGCCTTCCTATTTTGAGCAATGAACTCTAAGTAGTGTGCCTGAATGCAAGTGCATTCCCCATATTGTAAACTTCATTTGAGTATACTCAGATCATATTGTGGATTGGCCATCCATCGTGGTTTTTCCCCTAACAAGGTTTCCACGTAAAAATTCTCGTGTTATGGTGTTGTGATTGTTTTCTTCATGTTGATGCATTTTGGTTGAATGTTTCTAGTGCTTTGAAGATAAAGATTAATAAAGTTATTTTTTTCATAACACTGATTCACCCCCCCTCTCAGTGTAGCTTGCTTCCAACAGTTTGGCCTAAAGGACATCAAATAATCATCTCATCCCTAGAAGAGAGAGTTTATGAAGTGTTGAAAACATAGGGAGTTTATGGAAGTATTATTTACCAGAATTACAAAATCCCTTGCAACAATTATGAGAATGTCAACATAGGAGACTGTACCAGGGCAAAATTTGTCTAGAACCTCTTTGATTTCATGTATTACATCGTTTACCCTCAAATATTTTATGTTGGATAGTGCATCCATCTCTCCAACCATGTTGGAGGTCTTATCTAGAAGCAGAGAACCATCACATCCCTACAAAAAACAACATATATACATAGTTATATATCAGCTCTGTATAGTTCCATTAGTAAGCTTATAATCCCCTCTATAGATTTGATTTTTCACACCAACATAGATTATGTTTGGAAGTCACAACCCCATTAAGAAAAAATCCAAACAAAACAGACTTATGAATTTAGGGGTGCCCTGATAAACAATCATCTAAACAAGAAAATACTCTCTAACAAGTTCAACATTTTTACTAAGGCCTAAAGTAAATTAAAAAGTATCTCTATCTCATATTAACTAAACAATCATGATATTGTAGGCCTAGAACAGAAGCAACATTTATGGGTTCTCTTTTCATGGCCATCTCCATCATAGACCTCGCCACAACTTCTGCCATGGGGCAACTAGCTCTATAAAATCCTTTGTATAACGGTTGCTGCTTTTCATGCCAATCTTTTTTTCCTTCATGTTCACAACCACATAATCCATCCCTACAATTGAAATATTCATTTGTTAGATTATGTAGCAGAATAAATCTAATTTTAGGGTTTGAGAGCGAAATAACATACCTTCCACCGCTACATAAAAAACAGAGTTGCTAATGTATTTTCCAAACACAAAGAGAAGGGCAGATAGGCATCATTGAATTTTAATTTTTAGGATGAATGAATGGATTAGATTACTCTGATCGTCTTGCATCTCCTATCCAACATTGCACACTGTTAGATGTTGAAGTTAGGCGGTAGAACTTGAAAGGCATTTTATTGAAGGTGCAACCGACTTACCTCAAGATTCTGCACAAATTGTGTCATGCTATCAATGATTCCAATTAGAATGGCAGAAAATGATGAACCACTGTGATACATTTCATCGTAGTTCCTCATCTATCCGAAAATCTCCATTGTTTGACATGAAAAGGGGTTGCAAAACCTCAACATGGGGACGCCTTCGACATAAAAATAAACAACTAGACTAATTAATTGATTAGATTTAATAATAAAATTAGTAAAATATTTAAAATAATATTTGAAAATATTATTGTCATATGGTGAACTAGCATGATCAAATATAGTTGAATTAAACTAAAATTAAGTAAGCTATTGATCAATTAAGTGTCATATTCAATGAAATTAGCCTACAACCTTAAGTTAGATTTATTTCAAAGCATAAAACATCAATTAAAACATAATGAAATTAAACTAAGGGTTCAAATCAACAATCCCATTGTGGATTGAGTGCAATTGAGTGATGGTTGAATGTTGGATTGGTCAAATTGCCTTATCCATTGTTGAGGGTGATGTAAAAGCTTGGTGAAGGTTTATAATGGTAATCCACAATACTAAAAAACTCAGGGATGAATAGTAATTTAAGTAGAGTAAGGGTGCTCTCAATAGTTGTGAATGAAATATCATGTAAAATGGGAAGTATTTATAGATTTTTGGATTAAATCAATGCGAGGATTCAAAATGCTAATCAATGGAAGAAATTGGATTAGAGATGAAGACATGGATCAAGCAATGAATCAAGGGTTGATAATTCATGATGGCATGGATACAAAATTTAATCAAGGGTCCAAAATGCTTGAGAGAACAACAAATCTCTTGATTTTAGGAAGCATGTGGGAATATTTCCTTGTGGAGGGAGAAATTCAAATTTGAAAAGGGAATATTTCATGAGAATATTCTTTGAATGATTGGAGAAAATTAGTCAATTAAACAATTTAGGAAATTATTTAATTTTGCAAGTGGAGGAATTAAAAACTTTAATTAAAAACAATAAGGAATTATTTAATCAAAGTGGGTGAATGGCATTTAATTAAGTAATTTGACAGTATTTAATCAAAAGGGGAAAAAATAGTAATAAATGTTGAATTAATCAAATAAAATTAATTATTCAATTAGTAGAAGAAAATGATGAATTTAACTAAATAATTGAAGTTATTTAATTAAATAGGTGAAAATAGGTGAATTAGGAGAGAAATGGTGTTAATAAGCGAGATCTCGGTGTGTATACTCAAGACATTTTTAGGTGTACAATTATCAAATAGGCATCATAGTTCTAGTACTCAAGTATTACATATTTATATTTTTGGTGGTCATTTTATATGATATTTGGTTGAGACATTACTAATTTTTAAGAAATTGCATGGGTCATTTGTGTAGACACCCAAAATCAAACCTTACCCAACCACACCTAATTTTAGCCTATCATAAGCCATTTATTTAATTAATTAATTCATCCATTACCCTTACCCTCCTCCACTTTAATTAAATAAATTTACATTATTGAATTAAGTCTATTCTTGTCCCAAAATTTGTGAAATTAATTAATTTAGGCTAATTTAATCCACATTACCTTTTCCTCCATTATTTAATTCCACTCTATTCCTCAATTCTTGTCCATTTAATCCTACCCATTGAATTCATTCACATGGATCACAATCTAAAATTTTCATCATGTGACACGTGTCACTTGTATATGTCTAACTAAGACCTTGTGTAGATTCATTGAATTTAGACACTTTTCAAAATTTAAACTAAAATTCCATCTCATCAATTCATTTCAACCCAGTCTCTTAATCCAAGGCATTCACATAAGGATATTCCCCTAATGTACATCTCAAACCTAGCCTTTATCCCTCATATGACACTTGTCACGTGACTGCATCTTTGATCCAAACCTTATTCCTCATTCAATCCTAGCCATCCACTAACCAATGCATCTTGAACCTTGACTTATCTCATGGAGATTATATAAGTTAGAGGCCTCTCATCTCATTTGTACATCTCCTCTTATGTTATTGTTATGTTGTTCAAATTTGTATTGAATCATCTTGATCATACCATCATGTTGTTGGTTTGATGAGCAACCACATTCCATCTATTAAGGGCATATCAATAGGCTTTGGATGCATCCTATTCTAGAGAAACCATGGAGTTTGAAGGTGATTTGAGGTAAAGAGTTATGTGTTTATGTATTCATCTTGTTTCATTCACTTCAATCATTTTTCTTGTCCTCAATTTGATAATATCGTGACTAGTTTTTAGGAATTTCATTGGTAATAATTTAAGATATTTTTGACGATTCATGAGGAGGACAATTTCATCAATTTCCTTTTAAGACATATATAATTCTAATAATATTATAATTTTTAAAAGTAATGGATAAATTATGTAATAATTCATGAACTTGATGCATCATAACTTGAATGCATTCAATGTTTACTACTTATTATAATAATTTACTTTTATGAAATTGTAATGCGTTGTATATAGTTATTGTTTTATGATAAACTATTCTTGAAAATCTACTCATAATTCCTAACATTCTCCCACTTGTTGTATACATTGCATAAGGGGAACAAGTAACCTTAAAACATGAATCAAATGAATAATCCATATAGCAACATATACCATCAAGGAATCAAAGTGCTCTATCAAGATAACTGCAACAAGAATCAAAGTGACCACCATCCCAAGCATGACGGCTCTTATCCTCCATCATGCAAATGCATAAAGATAATAGGCCATCCAAAGAGAAGCCACACAATATGTCACAATGAAGCATAAGTCTTGTCTCAACTGATATCCCAAACACAAACACTCAATCCAAAGGTATCAATATGCACCAGTAGCTGTCAAGATACACTAACCCATAGCTGAAATAACACCCACAACAAGTGCGAACACATCCAACTATCCATACCTCCAAGGTATACAAAATATAGTAAACTCATGCCATCAACATATACACCCATAAACCTCAATCACAAACTCCATGTGAAAAACCTATCAAAGAATGACATACACAACCAAGAGCTCCCACTACATGGGTAATGTAAATTTGAAAATGATCAAGGCATACCACGTCTACCAATAGCATCATATAGAAGGTGTAAAAAAAATCATGTAGTACCAAGGAACATCCACAATGATATGAAAAATATGTAAATGAATAACTTGTAAGAACAACTCTCACCTCGAGTGTCCAAAGATCTCCCATGTTATCCACACCCAACAAAGGAAAGAGATAAAGGAACCTCCATGTCATCACGCAAGAACATAAGTGAAAATGCATGACCACAAGCTAGTGATCACCATAGCTTCAACCAAACCTCAAAACAAATGTAATGTGAAACCAAAAATCCAAGAAGATAACCAAGACCAAAAAGAGAAACATTGCACATCATATACCTATAGAAAATCCTCATACATACACCTCTAAATGCCAACTGTTTGAAGTATGATATCCTCCATAAAACCCCACAATAAAAGACATAACGACACCCAACCGTTCAATCACTAAGATCAAACATAACATATGTATCATATAATCAACATGGATGTAAGCCTCTCAAGCCAAAGAAGATCAAACTAAATCCATTCCCAATGAAGGAAATATGCCCAATACATCTCCTAAACTCAACATCAATGAGTGTAATCAGAATGCATAAGGAGATAAACATGCCAATACTCCTTAAATGAACCCTCCAAAACCATATATCCATAGCTAAAGATCCATATGCATCAGAAGATAAAGCATAAACATAATGCACATGAAAGAAACAATGGGCAATACCTCTCAAGTGATAAACCATCGAGAGGACCAAGAGTGGGGAATGAGAATGCTCCTCCAAGATGTCCAAGTCATCATGACTCATCCAAGAACACTCTCCTCATAGGTCCATGTTGAACTCACATCCAACCAAGATGTAGGCTCCTTGGACTTCCTACTAAAATCTCATCAAGAGTAACCATCTCAACACATGTCTCTAACCACAAGAGAACTCTAGCCTCACCTATGTCTCCAAGTATCCATGAGTACCTGTAACCAATCAATCCATGCAAAACTCCAAATGGAATATAGCTTCATCATGAAGTAATCAAGAAAATGATTAATGTACCCAATACCAAGAGAACCAACCAAGATCAAAGTCAAAATCCAATCACGAATCAAGAACATAACCATGACATTATGATCTCATACCTCTTCAAAATGAGAACATATGATCCAAAGAACATATCAAGTGCACGTATTATGCCAACACTCTAATGGCCAATCAAGAGTACATCATGGCATAATAACATAACCATCGTATCAAAACAAGGATCACATATCAGAATATAAATCATGACACCTCAACCAAAGACTAAAGAAGTCTTGCATGGAAAATAAAGATGTCAAAATATCCAAACCACATAAAGATAACCATCCCCTATCAATAAAACCAAAGATGCCAATTAACCCTCATTGCATAGAAGTAGAATCCAAGAGTCCATCCATGACATCAAAAAACAATGTAGAAGATCATCCACCAACAAATAGTGAATCCACATCACTGCCAATAACTCCCACTAAACCATGGTATCGAGTCACATATGGAATTGTGACAGCCATCTCCTCCATGAAGATCATCCAAGTCTACACACACAACTGAAATGTCAGTAACATCAAGTGAAACCAAGATCTCTAAGCCAAAAAGATACAACTGCCAAACCATCATGAACATATCCAACATTGCCAATCCATCACTATCAAAAGCTCCCACTAAAAAGTTTAGTCAAGCTATCCATGACATCATGATAACAATCTCCTCATGAAGATCAACCAAATCCCCTCACATAATCAAATAACTCAAATGCAACATGAGCTCCCAAAAGGAAAAGTAAAACCATGATCCTCATACCAAGAAGATACACCGCCACAAACCAAAACAAGATCCAATCTAACACCACCAACAATGCACTTGAATAAATAATCATGACATGCCAAAGTCCCTAAAGCACAAGAAAAATCCATGACATCATGATCACCACCAAATATACCAATAATAAAAAATCCAACCGTGTCTCAAATTTTTGCATAACATAGTCAACTACATAGGTCTCACATCATGTGTTGAGAAATTATGTCTCAACTTCCAGCTTGAAGTCCTCGTTTTCATGCCTTGGTGATTTTGTGTTGTTTACAAAGTTCTGGCGGAGGTGGAGCCAGGATGGAACTTGGCATTGTTCTGTTTGCCTAAGTTCCGAGTCTCTGGCAGAGGTGGAACCGGGATGGAACTTGGAATTGTTCTGTTTGCCTAAATTCTGGGTTTCGGTTCTCGTTCTTGCTCTGACTCTGCTTCCTACCGTCTGTTTCACTTCGCAGGTTCTGGCGGAGGCGGAACTAGTTTTGGAAGATGGCAATGTCTATTTGCCAGGTTCCTATTTCAGTTCTTGTTCCGACTCCGAGCCCGACTCCTGCTTTTACGATCTGGTTCTTCTAGATGTTTGGATTCTACTCGAGGTGTTTTCCTCCGCCTTGTCCTGGTTCTGGATTGTTGTTTCTTGCAGTTGGTGGAGGTGGAACCAGAACCAGATTGGTTCCTGATCTTGGACTTTTGGTAAAGTCCTGTTTCTATTCCTGTTCCGTCCCCGACTCTGACTCCGGTCTTTTGTGTTCCCGTCTTGGTTTGACCCCGGGTTGACTTTACCCGGTCAGAACTGTTTTCGATGAGTTACCCTTTGCCGTGGGTGGACGCGGAACCGAATTGGTTCCTGAACCTGTAATTTCGGCAGGGTCATGTTTTGACTCTAGTTCTGACTCCGACTCCAACTCCGACTCCGACTCTGACTCCGACTCCGACTCTGACTCCGACTCCGACAGTGTGTATTTTCGATGGAGTCCTGTTTCGACTCCGACTTCGACAGTGCTATTTATGACTTGAATTCTTGGTCGCACCCGATGTCTATTTGACCATTTTGATTGCTCTGTCAGCTGCGATTGCTGATGGGTCTTGGATGCATGGCACCTAGTTGAATAGTGATTGGACGGATACCAAGATAGTTATTGTGGCAGTTGCATTTGTCAACGAAGGGTGGCGAGATCAACCATTTTGAGTAATGGCTTTGAATGCAATGATGGCTTGTTGCAAGAGATCTGTCAAATCTGACCAGATGCGTGATTTGAGATGGACTTCATTGCTCTTCAGATCCGGTTACATTTGGATGAGAGATGTGTTATTTCTCATAAGTTAGAAAAGTTGAGTTGAGTCATGAAGTTGCAGAGCAAGTTGAAGTCGCGAGCTAAAGAATAAGAAGGACGTGAGTTCTTGAAGAGGGTTTTGAACTATATGTTGTGAAAACATTGTAACAGTGGATCTGAATCTTTTTGGGTGATTGTGAGCTGAGCAAAGAAGTCTGGATATTGTATGTAATCGATTCATTACTATAATACAATTGATTTGAATTTGTGTGGTGGGTTTTTTGCTTGAAAGGGTTTTCCCACGTAAATACTGTGTCATCTTTGTTTGCTTATCTTTCTGGTTTCTCATTGCCATGGTTGTATGCATCTCTATAAGTTTTAGAAACTATTAGTTTTTCATTTTTGCTTCTCTCCCCTATAGTAAAGGTGTTAAGGGAATGTATTCCGCACTGTTGGGTCATTAGATCCGCATTCTTTTCCCTTCAAAGTGGTATCAGAGCTTGGCCAGTTCGTGTTATCCTTGTTAGGGAAAATTAGTTTTTTGCACTAATACTGTTTCAGTGGGAGACTTGCATTGTTAAACTTGTTTCTATTGTGAGATGGCGAGTACATCTGGTAGAATAGATATTGAGAAGTTTAATGGCAACAACTTTGAGTTATGGAAACTCAAGATAGAATACTTGCTTGTGGATAGAGACCTCTGCATTGCAATGTCTGGAACTAAGCCATAAACTACGACCCAAGAAGCTTGGGATCTTGTTGATAGAAAAGCAAGAGGATTGATAAGACTGAGTCTAGCCGATTCTATGCTCTTGAATGTTCATGAGGAGACGTCTGCAGCTGCTTTGTGGAAGAAGCTTGGTGATATTTACCAAGGAAAATCTCTGGTAAACAAGTTATTCCTGAGGAAGAAGTTGTACTCCTTGAAGATGGATGAAGGTGCATCTGTTGCAGATCATCTGAACTCGTTTAATATGAGTGTTACTTAGCTAGCATCTGTAGGTGTAAAGATTGAGGAGGAGGATCGTTGCATGCTCCTGTTGTGTTCATTACCTGACAGTTGGGATCATCTTGTGATGGCTATTAGAAGCACAACCACAACTTTCAAGATTGATGATGTGGTTGCTTCGCTTTTGTCTGAAGAAATGCGAAGGAAATATTTTGAGATGGCCAAAGATGCTCTTTCTGTTCGAGGTAGAACAAAGGAGAAAGGCAAGAAGAAAGACAGCAAGTCGAAATCCAAGTCCAAAGGGAGATCAAAGTCTCTTGGTAAAAAGTCCAAGGTAAAGTGCTGGAATTGTGGGCAACCTGGTCATATCAGGAAGGACTGCAAGGAGAAGAAGAAGAAGAATGCTTCTGATAATGAATCTTCTCAAAGTGATGTAGATGCCTTCATTGTAGCAACCTTGACAACTCAGGCATCAAATAATGTTTGGTTAGTTGATTCAGGTGCCTCTTTTCACATGACATCCAATAGAGATTGGTTCTCAAAGTATGAGAAGTATGATGGTGGAAAGGTATACTTGGCAAGTGATTTAATGCTAGAGATTGTTGGTAGAGGAAGGGCCAGAATTTAGTTCCTTGACGGGAGAGTCAAAGGAATTGGTGGTGTTCTTCACATCCCAGGTTTGGCTCGAAATCTTCTATCTGTTAATAAGTTAAATAATGCTGGCATAGAAGTTTTTTTTTCTAGTAAGGGATGTAAAATGGCTAGAGGTGCAATGGTGTTAGCTAAGGGTGTTTGTACTGGCACTCTGTACAAGCTAGATGCATGACCTGTTCTTTGTAATAGTGCCTCTGTAAAGTCATGTAATTCTGCACCTATAGAGAAAGATGAAGACTCTTCACTATCTGCAAATGCTTTGGAGGTAAAACTCCCAGCAGAGAAGACCATGTTATGGCATCATAGACTTGGTCACATTGGTGAGAAAGGTTTAAAAACCTTGAAGAACAAAAACCTTGTAGAAGGGCTTGATGATTGTAACCTTGAGTTTGATTTCTGTGAACATTGTATCTATGGAAAGCAACACCGTGTTTCTTTCTCCTCTAGTCCTCACAAATCTTTTGCTATACTGGATTATATTCATTTTGATGTGTTTGGTCCAGTTGATGTTCCTTTGTTATCAAAGTCTAGATATTATGTTTCTTTTATTGATGACTATTCGAGAAGGGCATTTTTATACTTTCTTAAAAGTAAATCAGAAGTGCTCAGTCGGTTTAAAGAGTTCAAATCTTTGGTAGAAAATCAGACTAGAAGGAAAATAAAGTGTTTAAGGACAGACAATGGAGGTGAGTTTTGTTCTACAGATTTTGAAAGGTACTGCACTGATCATGGAATTAAAAGGCATAAGACAACCCCCTACACTCCACAGCAAAATGGAGTTACTGAAAGGTTGAACAGGACACTGATGGAAAAGGCAAGGAGTATGCTGAGTAGTGTTGGTCTGGAGCAGAAGTTCTGGGCTGAGGCTGTTGCTACAACATGTTATTTGATAAGTAGATCTCCTTGTTCAGCTCTTGTTGACATGACACCTTTGGAAGCATGGTCAGGTAAGAAACCCTCATTAAGGCATGTTTGGGTATTTGGCTGTGAGGCATATGTTCATGTGCCAAATGAAAAGAGATCAAAGTTGGATAACAAGGCTATGAAATGCATTCTCATTGGCTATGGAGTTGGTGTGAAAGGATACAAGCTTTGGAACCCTTTTACTAAGAAGGTTTTGTACAACAAAAGCGTGATATTTTGTGAGCTGAAACCTTTAGTAAGTGATCAACAACTTGAAACAAATTAGAGTGATAAGAAGAAGGATGCAGTTGAGATTCCCCAAACTCCAGAAAGGGAAGAGCTGCATGGTGTACCTGAGATTGAAGAGAGCTCAAGCAGCTCTGGAAGTTTTGATGATGAAGAACAACCTCAGCCTCTAAGGAGATCTACACGAGAAAGAAGGCAACTAGAAAGGTATGGTTTCTCTATGTTAAATTCAAATTGTACTTATGCCTTAATTACCAGCACTGATGAGCCTAGGACTGTGAAAGAAGCAATCAGCATGGCTGATTCAAAGTCTTGGCTAGAAGCCATGAATGAGGAGATGGATTCCTTGAAAAAGAATGATACCTGGAAGTTGGTACCACTGCCTAAAGGGCGAAAGCCTGTTGGATACAAGTGGATATTCAGAAGGAAGACAAGCCTTGATGGCAGTGTGGAGAAGTATAAGGCATGACTGGTTGCAAAGGGATTTTCTCAAGTTGAGGGAATTGATTATGGAGAGATCTTTTCCCCTGTAGCAAAGCTGACATCCATCAGATTTTTGTTGTCATTGGCAGCTATGTATGACTATGAAATTGAGCAGATGGATGTGAAGACAACGTTTCTCCATGGTGAGCTGGAAGAAGAAATCTACATGTCCTAGCTTGAGCATTTTGTTGATAGAGGTAAACAAAATTTGGTTTGCAAGTTAAATAAATCTCTCTATGGTCTAAAGCGATCTCCTAGAATGTGGTACCAGAAATTTGACACATTTATGTTGTCAATTGGGTTTGTTAGATCAAAATATGATCATTGCATCTATTATAAATGTGAGAATGATCATGTGCTTGTTATTACTTTGTATGTGGATGACATGTTATTCATTGGTAATAGCAAGACAATGATTTCTGATCTTAAAACTTACTTGTCTGCTAAGTTCAAAATGCAAGATCTTGGAGCAGCAAGGTACATTCTTGGAATGGAGATAACCAGGGATAGAACAAGCAGAAAGCTTTGGCTCAGTCAGAGTAAGTATGTGAAAACCGTTCTAGAGAGGTTTAGCATGACTGATTGCAAGCAGCTAGTTGTTCCAATCATGCAAGGATTGAAACTATCTGCTGAAGACTGTCCAAAGTCTGCTACTAAGATGGAGGACATGACCAGTGTGCCTTATGCAAGTGCAGTAGGCAGTTTGATGTATGCTATGGTCTGCACAAGACCAGACATTGCCCAAGCAGTGGGAGTTCTAAGCCGTTTCATGGCAAATCTAGGGAGATCACATTGGGATGCTGTAAAGAGAGTGTTCAGGTATTTGAAGGGTACTTCAGATTATGCTTTGTGTTACCATGGTAGTATGGTTGCATCACAAAGGACTCTTAGCATTTAGGGATATGTTGATTCTGATTGGGCAGGGGACATTGACAGCAGAAGATCCACCAGTGGATACACTTTCATGCTTAATGGTGGAGCAATCAGTTGGATGAGCAAGTGACAGGCTGTAGTTGCTTTATCCACGACAAAGGCAGAGTACATGGCAGCAACTCATGCTTGCAAGGAGGTAGTGTGTCTGAGGTGTTTGTGTTCAGACATTGGATTTAATGCTGAGTAGATTTCAATCTGCTGTGACAATCAAAGTGCCATTTGTTTGGCAAAGAATCCGACCTTTCATGCTAGGACTAAGCACATAGATGTGCAATATCACTTCATGAGGGATATGGTTGAAGATGGCAAGGTCAGTATGGATAAGGTTGACACCTTGAAGAATGTTGCAGATGCCTTGACAAAGCTGGTTACCACAGACAAGTTCAAATGGTGCACATAATCGATGGGCCTTGGGGCTTATGATAGAAAGTAAGGTATGATGTTTTGAGGAAGCTGGAAGTGTTCACCAAGTGGGAGATTTTTGAGAAATTATGTCTCAACTTCTAGTTTGAAGTCCTCGTTTTCATGCCTTGGTGATTTTGTGTTGTTTACAAAGTTATGGTGGATGCAGAGCCAAGATGGAACTTGGCATTGTTCTGTTTGCCTAAGTTTCGAGTCTCTGGCGGAGGCGGAACTGGGATGGAACTTGGCATTGTTCTGTTTGCCTAAGTTTTGGGTTTCGGTTCTTGTTCCTAGTCCGACTCCGCTTCCTACCCTCTGTTTCGCTTCACAGGTTCTGGCGGAGGCCGAACCAATTTTGGAAGTTGGTAATGTCCATTTGCTAGGTCCCTATTTTAGTTCCTATTCTGACTCCAAGCCCGACTCCTGCTTTTACGATCTGGTTCTTCTGGATGTTTGGATTCTACTCAGGGTGTTTTCCTCTACCTTGTCCTAGTTTTGGATTGTTGTTTCTTGTAGTTGGCGGAGGCGGAACTAGAATCGGATTGGTTCTTGATCTTGGACTTTTGGTAAAGTCCTGTTTCTGTTCCTGTTTCGTCCCCGACTCTGACTCTGATCTTTTGTGTTCCCATCTTGGTTTGACCTTGGGTTGACTTTACCTAGTCAAAACTGTTTCCGATGACTTACCCTTTGCCGTGGGCGGACGCGGAACCGAATCGGTTTCTGAACTTGTAATTTCGGCAGGGTCATGTTTTGACTCCAGTTCCGACTCCGACTCCGGCAGTGTGTATTTTTGGTGGAGTCCTGTTTCGACTCCGACTCCAGCAGTACTATTTATGACTTGAAGTCTTGGTCATGCCCGATGTCTATTTGACCGTTTTGGTTGCTCTGTCAACTGTGATTGCTGATGGGTCTTGGACACGTGGCACCTGGTTGAATAGTGATTGGACAGATACCAAGATGGTTATTATGGTAGTTGTATTTGTCAACGAAGGGTGGCGAGCTCAACCGTTTTGAGTAATGGCTTTGAATGCAATGACGGCGTGCTGCAGGAGATATGTCAGATCTGACCAGATGCGTGATTTGAGGATGGACTTCATTGCTCTTTAGAGTCGGTTACATTTGGATGAGAGATGTGTTATTTCTCATAAGTTAGACAAGCTGAGTTGAGTCATGAAGTTGTAGAGCAAGTTGAAGTCGCAACCTGAAGAACAAGAAGGACGTGAGTTCTTGAAGAGGGTTTTGAACTGTATGTTGTGAAAACATTGTAACAGTGGATCTGAATCTCTCTGGGTGATTGTGAGCTGAGCAAAGAAGTCTGGATATTGTATGTAATCGATTCATTACTGTAATACAATTGATTTGAATTTGTGAGTTTTTTGCCTGAAAGGGTTTTCCCACGTAAATACTGTGTCATCTTTGTTTGCTTATCTTTCTGGTTTCTCATTGCCATGGTTGTATGCATCTCTATAAGTTTTAGAAACTGTTAGTTTTTCATTTTTGCTTCTCTCCCCTGTAGTAAAGGTGTTAAGGGAATGTATTCCGCACTGTTGGGTCATTAGATCCACATTCTTTTTCCTTCATCATGATTCCACCGGGTAATACCATCTCTCCTCCTCAGCATGAAAACAAAATCATTAAACCAAGCCACTAAATTGAAAATGCATCAAAAATGAAGTATCTATGGGTATAGACAACCCATGTCCAAGTCATAAATGCAACATGTACAAGTATAAACCATCTACAACATTGCACAACTCATAGATACAATAATACAACATAAAAATTCAATGATACATTGATAACCATGTCAAACGAGAGTAATCAGAGATGTACAACTAAGTATACAATGAATCCGTCATCAAATCACCAAGATTCGATCATCTATAAACTCATAGTATCACTGTAGTCAAAGTAACCCATAAATAGATCAGATTAGAATAAAAAATAAAACATGCTAAAACAACTTCAAACTTGATCCACTGTGTAGTTCTCTGAACAACCTTTTCGTCGACTATTCCAAGTCCAAAATTTGACTCTTAATGCACAAGTTATGACCTCTTAAAGCTTGATGGGAACATTTGACTTCTAGCAAGAAAGACACTATCAAAATAGAAAAATATAGAAAAACCACTAACACCATAGCGTAGAGCACTGAGCCACCTTTTCAACGAGTCCAAAAAGTTAAAAAACAAACACCTGGGTGAAAGTTATGCCCCTCGAAAGAAAATGTACAATTTGAGTATATAGGCAAAAAAAATGGGTGGCCCCTTGGTGGCCAAATAGAGGCCCCACTTGGGCATCATCTTCCGCAAGGTGGTGGACCCGCCCAAACATTTCAAAGCAATTTAATCTTTAATTTTATATATTTCGTTAAAAACTAAGCATAAAAATTATTATGGGTGGCTTTTTTTTAAATAATTTTTTTTATTTTAAATAATTCCTAGACGTCCTGAGGCAGTCCCCATGGTACCAATGACCCCTGTCGAACCGGGGAATATACCCCATCGGTGGTGGTCCCATTGGCCATCGTGGGCCAATAGCCTTGCAACAGTTGTATAGCCGCTACAGGTCATCGGTACTGCAGGGTACGGGGAGTCTGCAGACCTCGCTATTTTTTTAAAAAAAATTCTTTAAAAATAAATATGCAGGGCTAATGATTAATAAATATGTTTTTTGATTTGTTTTGCAAGTAAATTATTTTGCAACAGGATAAATTTTTTATTTTATTTTATTTGCATACACCAAATTTGATTGTCGTATAGTCAGGAGGGAGGCAATTTTTTTTTTTGCATTTTTTTCACTGTGAGCAACATGGTCAAATTTTATATCAATATTTCATCTCTTGGCCAACCCGGATCCAACCATGAGGTCCATTTTGTCTTAGGAGGTCATCTATAATTTTTACCCCATAAAACCCTCATTTGAATGCATAACCGAAAAACCCTTTTGACCTAGTATTTCTCACACCCCAAATCTGCAAACAACCCATCATAACAACAAATCCAAAACCCTCATATTTACAATAAACAACCTACAAAACCCCCATATACTGACATGTCTTTCATTCTCTCATGCAATGCATAGATTCAAACTCAAACAAGATTTGCTCAACCTAGGGTTATTCAACCACAACCATGGCTCTAATACCAAATGAAAGGAAACTTGCAACCATCTAATGACAATTTCTACATAACCTTAAAGAGAAATCTATGCAAATAAGTACTCAAAATCGACATGCAAGAGAACAGACAACATACCCATGAAAATATGACACAAGATATACCCTAGGAAAACCCTCAAGAGGGAAAATACCAATATCTAAAAGCATCCATCAGTCATGTATTATTCATTAATAAATATTATAATATATCTTAAGAGTCTCCAAGAACACCATTGAAGCATCAAGACCTATCCAAGCAATCCATGTGAACAATCATGTAACCACACATCCCATGCCATGCTTCAAACCCTCACAAAAGATAACAAGAGCTAACCTAGAAACTGACCAACCTGAACAACTACCCTTGTGGTTGCTTTTATAGAAACAAGCTCCCACAAAACCACCAAGTGGTATTACATAAAACCATGTCCCCACATTTAATATTGGGTACTTTATTTAAATTACTTTCCCCAATATTAAATAAATACATTTTTACAACTTATCTTATGTCCCAATGTTACATACAACATAAAGTGACCCCAAGAATATCAACTCCTAGTGATGCACGTACTTCTAGGTCCCCTAGGTGCACTACACACGTAATAAATAAATAATTATATTATAAACATTATGCAAGGTGTACAACACCTAATTCCTAAAACTAATAAGCTCTCTTAATTATTTCATCTAGGTTATAAGGATTTTTATATGTTCCTTTACCTATTGTAATTGGGTATGAAGACTCAAATTGTACCCAAATTCTTCCATCCAAAACTTTCATTACATTATATGATGTTGAAGCCTACATAATCTAACTTTATACAAGTCATACAATTGAATAATTCAAATATTTAGTGGATGTTGACCAACTCAAACAATATTGATATTATGTGTTTACATTATTATAGGTTGCTTTCATTTTCTTAATCTCATAATTTAGATTTTCTTATTTAATAACACATTTCACTTTAACCTCATCTAGCTATGTTTTCTCTCACTTTGCATGGAATTCCTACTCTAATTTATCCTTTTGTACACCCAAATCTAAAATTTTGTAATAACCATAGTAATAACTAATCTCAACTATTGTTCTAAGGTTAGGGAGGAATTTGTAGATATCTAAGGTAAGTGCTCTTGAATATCCATTAATCTTTCCCTAGTAATGATATGCATGATATATCTTATATAAGGTTAAACTATTCACATGTATTATATTTATTATTTATTTACCAAGTACATACCTATGGACTCAACATTGCCATGTAAAAAAGAGGTGGAGGGTCGCCAAACTCAGGGTGAACACTCTGACCCTAAAATTTTAATACAATAAATCTAGTAATTTAGTTAATCTTACATTTCAAAATAAAATATGATAAGTGAATTTGAACTTGTTCAAATTTACTTATCTATCAATACAAAATATTTAATCTAGTAGCTCATTTTTTAAGACAAACTAATCCAATACAAATGTGTACTATTATTGACCACATGCATCATGATCATCCTCAAACTCATAAGCACAAAGAGATCCGTATTTTTGACATTAGTGAGGTGAAGTTCAAGACTTGGAAGAATTTCCTACATCCCCTTGTACTAGAGGCCTAGCATGTTGTAAAAGGGTTTGAGTGAGTGAGCTAATAGATTGTAGGGTCTTGACCTCAAAACCCTCCTTAACAATGAAAGGGATAGTGACATGCTCAAACTTTGGTCTATCAAGGGGTCTTAGTTCCTGTTTTTTGACTTGTTGTGCCCCCACTCTATCTTGTGTTGAGCTCCCACATCTACCCTAAAAATATTGGATGTCGAAGTAATTTGAGATCTTATTGAGGAAAAACTTGTAATAAATTTCTCAAAAATTATTGTGGGACCTCATTTTTATTGCTTGGAGGATGGTCAAAAACCATCCACCAACTATCCCAAAAATTACTCCTTATCCCTTGATGGCAACACCAATGTATAGGGAACCTCTTGCAAGCGTTGTGTATGTGTGCATTAGTTCTTGGGTCAATGAACAATGTACACAAGTCAAATTTTAATATTTTTCCTTATTTAATGTGATCATAGGATAAATTTTCCACATAAAATTTCCTTTCTTCCCACTTGTTTGACCATTTTTTGATTTTTTTACTCACAAATACTATGTGAGAGACGATTGAATCTAGTGAATTAGCAAGGGTAGACCTATGGGAGTCTATTCATGATGGATCTCTCAACTTTCTAGTTGTTTCCTAAATTTCTCTTTTATTTTTTTCATTTTCCCTAATATATTTTTGTGTGTCCCAAGAGGATGTCAAGGCAATGTAAGAGGGGTTTGTTGTAGTTGTTCTTCAAGAATGTTTTTATCAATCAATGAATGTGGGTTTTCATCAACTAGTGTGGCATTATCAATTCATGGAAATAAAATAAAAACCACTCAAAAAATTCTATCTATCTATTTAATTGAATTTTTACACTAAAAAACTAAAAATAATAACCTCTTCGACCTTAGTGACATTGTGGCCACATTTTGGCAATAATTCAGTAGACATACCCCAATCTAAAAGAGTTGTGTGGTCTCTTTTTGGTCCCCCATCTCCCTACACATACCCCAATCTAACACCCTTTCCTTTATAGCCCATGTTCCTCATATACAAAGTGTTTCTAGATATGTTTCTTCAAGAAAACATGGTGCATATTATTTATCATTTTATATCCAAGAAGCATTATCATTGTCCATGACCTCACTGTCTAGGAAGCCATGTTGGATAAAGGTCTTTATACCATATTGGAGGAACTTAGGAGTTTGATTAGTGTGGCATGGGGGTTTTCTATATGATCATGTAGAGATAGGGAACCGACCCACATAGAAAGCATTATGGAGCTCATAATACCCACAACCCTTATTGATAATGTTGACCATTATCTCAAGATTGGGATCGATGGATGGTGATAATGCCAAAGAGAAAATATCAACATAAGAGAAGGAAGGTAGTGATGTGGAAGGGATCACAATGTCAATGTCAAGGTAGTAATGAGATTTATTATAAAAACCTTCCAATTTTTTTTAATATTTAAAGGGTTAAGGGTTTATGAGGACTATAGTTTATATTCCATTATGGAGGAATTTATTGCATTAGTGATAAGTGGAGGGAACTTCCTACATGCTATGGATCAATGGGTGAAAAAGGAGAAGGTCGTGGGGGATCAAGACCGAGAATGTGAAGCATGGTTTGATGAATCAACAAACTAACATAAATGAGAAGCCAAATTGTGCCCTTGGGTTCTCTTTTGCATCATCATAAGCTTTGATTATTATGCACTTTTGAGATTCCATGGTTTCCTTAGAGTATCCCAATTCTCTTACCAATTAATATGTGCATAAATTTAAACTAGACCTAACATCTATCAAGACTCATTTAACTTTATTTTTTTGTATTAAAGATAGAGTGAAAAAATATTACATTAATTCAATATACATCATCTGGGTTCTAATAATATCAGGCTACATATTATCATCTGGATACATACTATTGAATGGACTTCCTATACTAACAATAGTTTGTTGTCTAACTATTGCATACAAGATGAATAGTATTTACATTTTAATAGCAAAAGGACCTAAGTTCAGATTTCCACTCTGCCCAACCAAGTATGAGGTTTCATTGACCTGGGGTCTATTGTTATGCTTCTCCTTCTTGGATTTTTCTTCATTTTCTTGGTTGTAGCCTTTTACAAATTCTTCCATTCCTTTTAGCAATATTGTGTTGGTTGTTTTCTCACATGCCCAATGCCCAATTGTGTCCATACCCGATTCTCCCCTGAGTTAACACGGTCTATATCATCCTTCAATAGCTTTAAAAACTTGTACTTTGAGGATTCCAACGTTATTGATACCTACATAGAAACATTGTGAAAGACGAGTTTCTTATAAAACTTAGTAAGTGTTCTTTTAACACCCTTCAATTATTCCTCGTTCCTTCTAATCCATATTTTCCATAGAATTTCATTAGTAAGAACTGGTCAAAACAAATTGTATTCTTTATTTAAACTTGATCTACTTTACCAAGTAAAATTTCATTCCATTTTATGTTACTTTCCAACCTTTAAGATTAAAGAAAAACATATTCCAAACCTCTTTATCATAAAAGAATTCAAATAATATATGTTTAATTGTTTCTAGTTGTCTGCAAGTGTTGCACAGGTTAATATCAGCATGACTAATCTTATAAGATAAGCTTTGAATAATTAATAACCAATTGAAATAAGCTTTCTTGGGTTCAATGCAGTTAAACCTTGAGTTATTAGTGAATCAAACACAATATTATTATTACTTAGAGTTTTATTATTATTATTTTTGGATAGGTGTGTTATCTTTCCATTTAAAGTGATTAAAATAATCATTATTATTGTTGTAGTTTTTAGGCAGTTGAAGACCATCACAGGTACCTCTAAGCATTGATTAGGTTATCCAATTAGAGGGAGGGATGTCAAATTCATTACTCAAGAAAACCCAGGATTTTATTTGACCACCTATCTTTAAAATTTTTTATACCCTTGGCTACCCATCTCTTTGTTGAGCATCCTTGCATGAGTGCTAGAGGTTTGTTTCTATGCAGGAGGTTCCACCAGATGGATCTTTATTCAAGAATACAATTATTGTTATCAATTATATCTATATTACACATATTTGTACTGACAACTTCCCAAGCTTTCCATAGACTCTTAAAGACCACAAATCCTATAGGAACTACTGGAAAAGTACCAGCTATAAGGTCACTAAAGGGGAGTGATTTCCAGGATTTTGCCTACTTTGGGACCACCATTTGAATATTATTTCTTATCAACACCTTCCAAGGCTCACCTCCTTGTAAAAATTTAATGATCCACTTAGTTGCAATAACTATGAATATTTATTCAAGCACTGCTCTATTCCTTCGTGGTTTTTCTTTCTTTCGTGGCTTCACCTTTTGTTTTGATACTGCTCGTAGCTTTCCGACCACCACCACGTGGCGTCCTATCAGAGCTTCCCTTCGAGATGCTTCTCTTTACTTTTATCGGGCTTCGGTTGCTTGACAAGTTGCCTCAACTTGCTTTCTATTTGAATGGGGCCCACATCGTAGTTACCTTTGTCGGGAGCTTTCCGCGTGGTGATTGTTTGGGCGTTCTTTTGTTTTTGTTCGAGGGTTGTTGCAACTGTTTCCGTTTTGCTTCCGCATGGCCCATCTCTCCTCGAAATTTCACAGTTGGCATGCTGTCGTTCCTTCTTTCTCATTGGTGGCTTCGTTGGAGCATCTTTCTTGTTGGAGTCTCCAGGAAGTGGGTTGGCTAATTTAAGCAACCCTTTCTTCATTTTGTTGTGGTTGTTAGATGGAAAAAATTTCTAGGAGCACTGAGAATTAGCCTCTGTAGTGTTTGTTATTAAATCTGAACTTGTAGACTGTGCCATTCTATTCAGCCTCTCTATTTTCAAGCATTTGATAAGACATTAAATTGTGCTTACATTTTCTAAAACATACAAAAATTTATTCTAAGCTTTTATAATCTTTATATAGCCTAATGTAATATAGATCATGTTGCTACTCTTTTGTGTTAGCTTATGCTATATGAGTTATATTATGCAAATGGTTTGATGTTCTTACATTTGCAATGTTGGGAATCATCTATTTGATATACGCTAATTACTACCCGAGCCTTTGTTTCGGCAATGTGCTTACTTATCTCATTACTGATCTGGCGTATCGCCTTAGTTTAGATTTGTTTATTTTATGTTTGTCTTTGTTCCCTTTCCTCCCCCCCCATTTAAAAAAATGAAGAGTTGGCTTCGATAAAACCTTGGAGGTCACTTAGCTATGCGCACAAGTCCCCCAATAGCTAAGTTTCCCATAGGGCTGCTGCCTACAAAATTTTGCATCAACAATAACCATTCCATGTAATTTTAGATCCTTTAGTCTCAGTCCTCCACTAGCTTTGTCCACACAACACCATTCCCATTTTACCGAGTGTTTTTTCTTTTTTCCCTTATCATTTGACCAGAGGAAACTCTTGATTCTTTTTTGTATTTCATTTATTTGGTAGCTACTGAAGATCCAAACAAATGCATAGTAGAGACTATATGAAGCTAATATTTTCTGACACACTTGCATGCTTCTTTCTAATGAGAGATGGTGTTTTTCCCATTTCACCAGCTTATTCTCTTTTTTCCATTGCCACATGTCTTCAAGTATATATTTACAACAAATGGGATCATAAGGTACCTCACTTGTTTAGAGGGACCTCCCCATTGGAACTCAAAGTTGTCCATCCACTTTGGAGGGGTATCTTGCCAACCTAACAAAATAGACTTAGTTTTTGAGAGATTAACCCTTGAGGATTGGAATTTTATTTCACTTTATCATCAAGGATTTCATGTTCTTTTCTTATAATTTCAAGAAAATATTGGTATCATCTGCAAATTTAACAATCCATCCTTGTTTGGGAGGGAGATACCTCTAACCTTAGGGGAGGCTGAGCTTTCTTTTAATAGGTAGAAGATTGATTCAACAAAAATTACAAAGAAAAGCAGGGGCAAGAGGGCACCCCTGCTTGATTTATTAAGGGAAAACAACCCTCATTCACATGCTCACAACAATCTAAAAATGCAACTTAGAAATTGTTTAAATCAACACCAAAAATTTGCAATGCCTCATGTTTCTCATTCAAAAACTCATGAATTGATACAACAACAAAGGATAACTAAAGAACATTATTTTGCAGCCAAATAGGCTGATGAAAAACCATTACAAAACTAAAATAGATATGTTGTATATCAAAAAAGATCAAATGTATAGTGGTCTCCTACAAGCTATCCTCTTTCACCCGATTGTAGTTCCTTTAGTCTGCAATCTTCATTAGAAATGAGTTCTACAATCAAACCATGAAATCACCAATCTTCTTGCTGATGTAGCACACCTTCAAACCTGCAACAAAAATGTCTTCTTGATCTCTTTCAACCCTTCTTCCACTAAATCTCTCAAGCTCCCTTCACATGGACTTCACTAGCTCACTATCTTCCAAAATGTGGAGCTCACTAGCTTTGAAAAATATGGGCTTCTATGCAAATAGAAATATGCAACAATGAGTCTTCAAATCCTCTCTTCAATCTGGCAGCAACTCCCCATCTCACCTGTAAAAATTGTCAAATCCATCTTCCCAAATGACAAGGCCTGAATATATAGATTTGTGAATGAGAAAAACCACTATGGTTTACCAAAACCATAAGAAAAACACCTCCTTCGAAAACCCACACCCCATTTGGAGAAATAATTATAAAATAATAAAATTAATCAATTCTCACATGTCCTTCATGTTGGGTGTCAAATGTGTCCTATTTCTTATTATTCTTCTCCTCTGTTTTTCCTTATTTTCCTTAGTCTTTAGTCCCTTTTTTCCAAATTAATTGATAGGGAATTAGGATAATTAGCACTTCTTTGAAGATGGAAGAATAATCCCCAAAGTGATCAATTATGTGGAAAATGACATATTTTGATTAATTCTGCTACATGAACTACAGGTGAACGAGTGGACATGGATCAACTGCATAGATGGACGAGTAGTTTAGAGGCCGTTGTCTTGCTATTTCAATTTGGGCAAACAATTTTGTAAACGTTTGAACAGATCGATCGAGGCCTTATGTTATTGGTCATGTTTGTTTTATAGTTAAATACTTGAGGGCAATGTCCAAATTGAAATCTGGACTTATGTATGTTTAGGATAAAGGCCATCGGCCATAATAGCTTAATTGTTAATCAGTTAGATATTTTGAACTTATATAAACAAATGTATAATCGCAAGGAAAAAAGTTAATATATAAAAAGATCTGTTAAAAACTATTCTCTTGTCATATTAATTCATCGCATTGGTAAAGTGGATTTCCTGTAGCAGTTCATGTTAATTCATCTCTCGCCACATGAACCAGAGGAAGGGCCCCCTCTCGGGTAACTTGGTGAGATCATTTTGTTGAGTTGTGTGTTTAATTTCCTTTAAATCGGTTATGTGATCTCTTTCATGAATGCATGATTATATATTGGTGTGAATAAAGATTAGTTTTGAAAGAGTGAATAGTTTCTCTTGTTTTTGGGATAAAAGTACTATTTCGAAAGGCAGTTTCAATTGTTGCATTGGAATTCAGATTTCATCTTTCCTGACTCCACCCCGACATACCATTCACAATTCGTGTTATTTCTTGTTCCCTGCCGTAGTTTTTCACTCCGTCACAAGTCCATTAGTTCTATTGTAGATCAGTAAACTTCATGTCACAAAATTTCACTCTATCTTACAGAACCACCCAGTGCCTATCGTAACTCCTCATAATATCAGTGATCTCCTGTCACAGATCACCTCTTGAACCACTTCCTGTTGCCATTCATTCTGCAACCTTCACAATTGAAGTTCTGATTCCTATAATGTTATTCAACAAGATCCTTCAAGGAATTTACATGTGTTAATTAAGGAAATAAGTGTGAATAGGTGTGATTACTTTGTGAATGGTTTAAGTGTGAGTAAGAGTAATAATGTTTCCTTAGAATAGAATCCTAATTATATATTAGGTTAAGATTATGCTTTTATGCGATGTATGATTTCATTAAATAAACTTATAGTTTCATTCATATAAGGATTTGGTTTGTGAGATTCTTAGTTTAGATATTCTCTTTTCTTGTAATTTGCATTTCATCCCCACTTAAATTGTTTATCTTCATCCCTTCGGTAAATTGCCCCAATATCTTTCATCAGTCTATGATCCCGGATTGAAATTTGATAGGAGTAAACTGAACCTCCAAAACAAGACCAAATCTCAAGTTAAATTGAAACATAGTTTTACCTTACATTTTTGGCCCCATTGCTGGGGAAATATATTAAAGGTGTGAAGTCGTAGTAAGTTAAGTTAGGAACAGTGCACCCTTGAGAAGTCTTGAGAAATTGTCAACCTTGCTTAGGATAGTACCTTTGGTTTTCACTGTTGTAGTTCATTTAGGTGCATGAATAGATCTAGAGATAGTAAGGCATGATTTGTTAAAAAGGATTTAGGAGAAAGTTTAAAATCTAAAGAAACCCAAAAAGAGAAAACACCATTGAGAGAAGAGAACAAGACCAGGATAAATCAGTCCAAAGTGGAAAAAGAACATAAGGAGTCAAGTTTTGATAAATCTACACCTAGTAGTACCATTCCTTCAGACTTCGCTAAGGAGTTTGCAGATTCCTTTGAAACTCGGTGTAGTCAATGTCCATAAAAACTAGAAAAACCATTTTCAGTCTATTATACTCCTTGGGCATTAGAAGTCCTTGAAAAAATAAGAGATATGGGAGACAATGGAGGTAATGTTGGGGGAAATGGAGGCAATAATGAAATTGAACAGGTGAGGGCATTGGTCCAACAAAATAATCCCATAACCTTTGAATTCCCTATAGCCCATCCTGTTGAGGGTGCCCCTATGAAGAACATACCACATTCTGCACTACCCATATTTAGAGGACTCACTGTTGAAGATCCTGACATGTTTTTATTTGAGTTTGATGTTCTTTGTCACATCTATGATTACCAAAGTGATGGCCAAAAGTTAAAGCTTTTTCTAGCCACACTAAAGGATGCGGCATTACAATGGTTCATGGGACTTCGGAACATAAGAACATGGGAAGACATGAAGGAAGCATTCTTGACAAAATATCAAGAGTATTGTAAGACAAAGGAAGTGTGGGATAACATCTTTCACATGAATCAAAAGGAGGAGGAATCTATTGAGGATTTTCTTGAATGCTTCATATTTAGTATACAAAGATCTCGACGACTTGAATTAACTCTTGATACTATTAAAATGCTTTTTCTGAGGGGTATTAGAGATGACACAATGGATGCTTTGAATTTAATCGGTAGAGGTGACATTTCTAAACTTAGCTTTGATGATATTGTCGATATTTGTAGGAATTATTCGTGATCTCAACGCTCAGTAAGAGGTCCTCCAAGTAAGTACCTTTCTTCTAATACATCCGGAATCACAAAGCGGGAAATAGGTAATTTACTTGAAGACCTTAAAACTGATTTATTGAGCCATATGGGAAAACAAATTGACACACTTTATACTCGCAGGAAGCAAGAGGAAGCAGAAAAGGCCTTAGCAGTATATTGTCCCACATGTCGGAAGAAGCATGGCCAAGAAGATTGCCCATACAATTGCGCCAATATTTCATCTTTGGAAGAAGCCAGTAGAAGTTCGACCTTGAAACCTCTTCCTGAAGGAATACTAGGTATGGAGTATGCTGAGGAACCTGTTTACTTTATGGCACCACGACGTCCTTTTCTACCATGAGCCATGCAACCACAATATTCTAATGAGTATTCCTTAGGAGCAAATCAACCCTTCCAACAACAGGCTACATGGTACAGGGGTTGGCAACAACCTCCTCCTTACTCTCAATGGTCACAACAACAACAATATGCTTCACAGTCGTGGCAATAGGCATGGAGGCCACAACCACCACACCCTACACCTTATCAACAAGCCACACCATATCCACAATCATATCTTCCACAAGCTCCATTCTTTCCATCACCCTTAATAAATCCTTATCAACAACAACAACAGTTTCCTCCATCTATACCATCCTCTTCTAACTCACAAATAAATCAGCCACAGCCACCGAAACCAACATCTATGCCCACTCAACCAAATCCAAATCCCAACAATAAACCTTCTTAACCCATATATCATAATGAGGTGGCGAATTACCCTACTTATCTAGTCAATGCAGTTGAACTTGAAGGAGTTCAGTTATGATCAGGGAAGGCTCTCCAAGGACCTACTATCACAGAAATTGAAGAAGAAGCTGAGGAAGTCCCTATAAAGGAGACCCCATTCCCTCCACCTTTTCCTAATTGCTTGCTTTCTAAACCTATACCAATGGAACCCACACAAATTGAGTTTGATCTTATGAATGAACTCCGGAATGTTAATATCAAAATTCCTTTGTTGCAGGCCATAAAAGACATTCCAGTTTACAACAAAACAGTTAGAGAATTGTGCACCTGCAAGCCAAAGAAGAAGGAAGATCCAAAAATAGTCCAAGTTATTGGGCAGTTAGCAGATTTGATGCTTGGGAGTTTTGCTATGCCCAAATATTCGGATCCAGGGAGTCCGGTCATCAAGGTAAGTATTCGTAAGATTACTATTCCCAACACATTAGTGGATTTAGGTGCTGCAATTAATGTAATGGAAAATGAAACTAAAGAAAAAATGGCACTTATTGGATTGCAACCTACCCCAACAGTCTTTTAGATGGCCGATCATTCACTGGTAAAACCTGAAGGAGTGATTGAGGATGTAATACTTTCCATTGATTTGTGGGATTATCCTAATGATTTTATGATTTTGCAGCCAAAAGTTAAGTTGGGGGGATATCCCTTGATCTTGGGACGACCTTGGTTAGCTGCTGCCAATGCCTTCATCAATTGTCGTTCAGGTAACATGGTTATTTCTAATGAAGAACATACTAAACAATTGACATTGTATCCTCTAGCACAACCTATGCTAGAAACCGAAGATCCACTTTGGATTGACAGTGACTTAGAGGATTCATTGCCAATCTTGACAATTGACCAAGCGTTGGATCTGGATGATCCTACTGAGGAGAATATCCTTGTAAATTTTCTTCAGAATTGGTATGAATCAAATGACCCTCTAGCAAACCTAGTCCTTCCTTCAGGTATCAATCCCAATTGCCCTTTTGGAAATTTTCCTCTATTAGGTAACTCTCGATTAGTTCAACATTTCTTAACTTTACATTAGTTGTTACCTCACCAATGTTTATATAGTCCAATGTTATCCATAGAAACTCCTAGCCATTTCAAAGTCCTCGCATTGGATTCCCTGAAACAATCAACACCTATGGAAATCCTACAGGGTCATACCCTTAATATTAACCCAAATTTAAGCCAAGGACAAATCTGAGACCTGATTGCCATGATCAAAGATAAAAAAGTAGAATTTGCATGGGAATACCAAGATATGCGTGGCATCCATCCTGATACTTGTACACACCACATTTACATAGAGGAAGGGAGTCGTCCAGTTAGGCAGCCACAATGAAGATTAAACCCTGCTTTAAGAGAAATTGTCAAGGAGTTACAAAAATTATTAAATGTTGGGTTCATTTACCCTATTTCTGATAGCAGGTGGGTATCTCCCTTAGTTGTGGTTCCCAAAAAGAATGGTAAGTGGCATATTTGTGTTGATTATAGAGCATTAAATAGAGCAACTAAAAAGGATCATTTTCCATTACCATTCATTGATCAAGTGTTGGATACTCTTGCAGGGAAGGGATTCTTTTCTTTCTTGGATGGATTCAGTGGATACAATCAGATTCGTATAGCCCCGGAGGATCAAGACAAGACTACTTTCACATGCCCTTGGGGTACCTTTGCTTACAATGTTCTTCCTTTTGGTTTATGCAATGCTTCGACTACTTTTCAAAGGGTTGTATTAAGTATTTTTGCTGATTTGATTAATGATTGTGTTGAAGTGTATATGGATGATTTTATTGTACATGGCAATACTTTTATCGAAGCTAAGGATAATTTGGAAAAAGTACTTAAAATATGTATAGACACTAACTTGTCTTTGAGTCATGCAAAGTGTCACATGGTAATGACTGAAGGGATTGTGTTAGGTCATTTGATTTCTTCCAAAGGAATTCAGGTTGATCCAAAAAAGATCCAGATAATACAAGACCTACCTACACCATCTACTCAGAAGGATGTTAGGAGCTTCCTTGGCCATGCAGGTTATTATAGAAGATTTATCCAAAATTTCAGTAAAATTGCTTCGCCTTTGTTTAGCTTGTTGGCTAAAGATGTTGCCTTTTCATGGACCCCTGAGTGTCAAGAAGCCTTTGAGACCATTAAAACTAAAATTGTTACTACCCCAGTTCTTAGAGGTCCAAATTGGGAGTTGCCTTTTCACATCCATACTGATGCTTCAGATGCTTCTATGGGAACTGTGCTTGGACAAAAGGAAGATAATATTTTCTATTTTATTTACTACATCAGCAAGAACTTCACTAGAGCAGAGGTAAACTATACGGTAACTGAAAAGGAATTTTTAGCTGTTGTTTATGCTATTAATAAATTTCGGCATTATATTACTGGTTATAAAGTATTTGTTCATACAGACCACTCTGTAATTCATTTCTTAATGAATAAACTTCTGGTAACTGGGCGTGTTATTAGATGGTTGCTTCTATTACAAGAATTTGATGTTACTATACTTGATAAGCCTGGTCGAGAAAATGTGGTTACAGACTTTTTGTCCAGGTTGCAACAGCCAGATAGTGAACCTGTTCCAATTGACGATACTTTTCCAAATGAGCACCTCTTTGCTATCTTTGCAAAGAGCCCTTGGTATGCAGATATTGCCAACTACCTGGTTACGTGCAAGTTTCCTCCACATTTCTCCCCTCACGAACGTCGCAATTTAGTGGGCCTCAGTGGACAATATACTTGGATCGATGGTATTCTCTTCTACACCGGTATTGACAACATTATGCACAGATGTGTTCCTGAGGAGGATGTCTTTGATATTCTTCATGCCTACCATACTGAACCATGTGGTGGACACTTTGCTTCTCAGAGGACTGCTCAGAAGATTCTTATTGTTGGGTATTATTGGCTTGCAATCCATAAAGATTGTAAGCGAAATGTTCAACATTGTGATCAATGCCAGTGAATGGGTCGTCCAACACACTCTAATGAAATGCCATTGCACCCTCAGCTTTCTGTTGAACCCTTTGAGAAGTGGGGTCTGGATTTTGTGGCACCTATCAACCCACCTTCTAAGAACAAGGAGTACATTCTTGTTTGTACTGATTACATCACAAAGTGGGTTGTGGTTGTCACCCTCAAACATGCACGGGACACAAGGTGGCTGAATTTTTATATTCAGAGATTTTCACTTGCTTTGGTATACCTCGAGAAATCACTACAGATCAAGGACCTTAGTTTACTTCAACACTCATAGCTGCTTTAGTCAAAGAATATGAACTTCGCCATCAGAAGTCTACTCCTTACCATCCTCAGGCAAATGGACAAGTGGAGGTAACTAACAGAGAACTTGAGAATATTCTTACTAAGACTATTGCACTACATAAGCATGATTGGGCCATATGGCTTCCTGAAGCCGTATGGGCCTATCGCACCACGTGGAAGACTACTACTGGTTTGACCCCTTATGAGATGGTCTATGGTAAGAGGGTTGTTCTTCCCATTGAGTTTGAGATCGAGACTCTTCGAACCACCTTACAAGTTGGTTTGAGTCTCTCTAATGCTCAAAGGGAACACCTTGCCCAATTACATTCTCTGGATGAGTTATGCCAGGATGCACTTCTTCACACATAAATTGTCTAGAAATAGCGCGCTTTGTGGCATGATAAGCATATCTGCCAATGCTCTTTCCAGCCTGGAGATTGGGCACTCCTGTATGACTCTCGGTTCCAGGATTTTAAAGGAAAATTTCATACACGATGGCTTGGACCTTACGAAGTTGAGCATGTCTATGATAATGGTGCGATTCAACTCTACACTGTGGATTCTGAATGTCGTAAGCTCCTCGTTAATGGTCACCGTGTGAAGTTATACAAGAAGCCTCTCTCCAAGGAAGCCTTCTTCTTGGATGTCGCTAAGGAACTCACCCTGGTTCCCTTTGGCCTCCTTCAACATTGATGGATTATTCCAAAATTTAAAAAAAAAAAATTTAAAAAAATTAAAAAATTGCAATAAAAGATCGAACAATGAAAACCAGTTTCTCGCATTGTTGGCCAACTACGAGTTGAAAACTGGTTTTCTAGTGGTCCATGGTTGCACTACTTCTTGGTTGTGAAAACTGGTTCTCTAGCACTCCCAGGTGGCACTCGGTTGAAAACCAACTCCTTGACGACCTAGTGTCGTTATAAAAAAAGAAAAAAAAGAAAAGAAAAAAAAAAACAAAAAACAAAAAGACAAAACAAAGAAAAGCAAAAAGCACCAAAACAGAATGCAGACCGCTATAGAACCGCGGGATGCTGAATGGGGCGACGAGAAAGTTTCTTTGTTCCTGTCGCCTTTCTTCTCCGTGTGCGCCATTTGTGTCGCTCCTGTACCACGGGTTTCACTTCCGTCCTCTTTCTCCACTCTATCTTGCATGTGCTTCGCATGTGTGGCACGTTAGGTCTTCTCTTTCGACGTTCAGTTTCATGATGGCTATTCGTTTTTGTGATCTCTCAGCAGCCATGATGTCATTCGTCACGTGATCACCGCACGGATCTTTTCATGGTTCAGGGGGTATTTCTCTCCTTCTTTTTAGTTGTGTTTTTTTTATCCTTTCTTTTCTATCAGATAATTTGGCGAAACGGGGTCGTTTTCACCGCTAAATGTTGGGGGGGAGAGTACGGGTTCATTTTCCTTATGATTTATCCAGATGGCCTTTGGTTTTTCATAAATGTTTGGTCATGTCATTCATCATACATCATTCTCATTTAATGTTCCACTCACTGTCATTTATGTTTGTATTTTTGTTTTCCAATATCATCGGCTCTGCATTTTGTTGAACCTTCTGTCACCATTAAATCCTGCAATTCACAATGGGTGGAGACCACAAGCGGTATGAGCCTTCGTCCATGGAAACACTTGTTTCCAACAAAGAAGCCTATAAGATATTTCGTCACGCAGGATGGCTTAGCTATTTCAAGCGGTTAAGTGGCCATGATGATGCACTCGCCAGGGAGTTCACTCAAGGGTTTTTGAAGGATACTATTACTATTCATGGTTTAACATTTCTGGTGACTGTACAGACGGTTGCCGCGGTGATAGATTTGCCCCAAATTGGAGAATTGTTCTTTCCTAATCCTCGCAGCAAGGACACTGATCTTAAAAGCAACCGGACAAATTTCCTCCAATGTAATGAGTCGGTTGAAATGGTTCAAGTGCAAGGAGTCCGGCGAAAAACCCTTCCACCTCCATGGGCCGAGGTATCTAAAATATTACTTGCGAAGGCCGTTTTAACTATATTCATGCCCATCACTTTAGGCTTATGCTGCATTTGAGGTTAGGTCAGTTTGTTAATATCCCATATTACCTGCATTGTTCCTTAAAATGTGCATGTTTTCAATATCGCGAAGGTCATGTTCAATCCCTGACCCATCATGGTTTGATTAAACTTCTTATCATACACGACCTTCAACTTGCTAAATCAGCTTGACTGGGATTCTTTTGTAAATGATGTCCCCAAGGAACCTCAACTAGATGAAGCTAAAACCCTTAAAGGAGAATCATCTAAGTAGAAGAGCCAAAAAGTTAGCCCTGCTAAAAAGTTGCCTAAATCGCTACAGAAACCCAATGCTCCTTCCATTAGAAGAAACCCTAAGAGGTCCTCTAGATTGCTGGATAATTTTGCTAATGTCGCCCATGCTGCTATGAAGGATGATGTATAGGTGTTAGGTAGTAGCACCAATAAAAAAATGGAAAGAACAAATGGGTAAAGAACTTCGGAGGCAAAATAGAAACAAAAAGAAGCAGCACAATTTGCAGCATGAGACCGAGGATATTCCTCACAAGGAATCTGGAGACCATGTAGAGTACCAAACGGAATTGCCAAATGAAAGGAACCTTTGCCAACAGACACCTAATCCAGAAAAGAATGTTGAGCTTGTCCAGGATATGACCACTAAAATTGTAGGTCAGGATAAGACATTACAAAGTTACGAGAAAGGTGACCAAACACCTAATAAGGAAGGGAAAAAGGGCACTAAAGAGTTCCCCTGTGGTCCTCTTAGACATCCTCCAGAAAGGGAAGAATTCAATAAACAAAAAGAGAGTTCTTGTTGCCAAGGATTAGTGCAGAATCCTGATATTAGTGTACAGGAAGTCTTACCACACAGTAATATTTCCTCTGAACTAATTCCTGAGGAGATTGTTAATCCTTCTAGTGCTCTTGTTGCTATCCCAGTATCAATAGTATCACCAGATAAGTCTCTTGTTGTTTCCATTAATGATTTGCTTCAGGATATTACTTGGCTGCACCATGAGAACCAAAAACTACAAACGCAACTACAAGTTCAGACACAGGGAAGTGACGAGGAAAAAGGAAAGACAGTGATCCATTCAGAGACTCCTGGGAAGCAGATGCATGACAATTCTACTCCTACCCCTGGTTTGTATATGTTGTCTGCATGAGGACATGCAGAATCCTTAAGTTGGGGGGAAATGTTGGGTGTCAAATGTGTCCCATTTCTTATTATTCTTCTCTGTTTTTCCTTATTTTCCTTAGTCTTTAGTCCCTTTTTACCAAATTAATTGATAGGGAATTAGGATAATTAGCACTTCTTTGAAGATGGAAGAATAATTCCCAAAGTGATCAATTATGTGGCAAATGACATATTTTGATTAATTATGCTACAGGAACTACAGGTGAACGAGTGGACATGGGATCAGCCACATAGATGGACAAGTAGTTTAGAGGTCGTTGTCTTGCTATATCATTTTGGGCAAATAGTTTTGTAAACATTTGAACAGATCGGTCGAGGCCTTATGTTATTGGTCATGTTTGTTTTATAGTTAATACTTGAGGCCAGCAGCCAAATTGAAATTTGGACTTATCTATGTTTAGGATAAAGGCCATCGACCAGAATAGCTTAATTGTTAATCAATTAGATATTTTGAACTTATATAAACAAATGTATAATCGCAAGACAAGAAGTTGATATATGAAAAGCTCTGTTAAAAACTATTCTCTTGTCATATTAGTTCATCACATTGGTAAAGTGGATTTCTTGTAGCAGTTTGTGTTAATTCATCCCTCGCCACGTGAACCAGAGGAAGGCCCCCCTCTTGGGTAACTTGGTGAGATCATTTTGTTAAGTTGTGTGTTTAATTTCCTTTAATCGGTTATGTAATCTCTTTCATGAATGCATGATTATAGATTGGTGTGAATAAAGATTAGTTTTGAAAGAGTGAATAGTTTCTTTTGTTTTTGGGATAAAAGTACTATTTCGAAAGGCAGTTTCAATTATTGCATTGGACTTCAGATTTCACCTTTCTTCACTCCACCCCGACATACCATTCACAATTCATGTTATTTCTTGTTTCCTGCCACAGTTTTTCACTCCGTCACAAATCCATTACTTCTGTTGCAGATCAGTAAACTTCATGTCGCAAATTTTCACTCTGTCTTAAAAAACCACCCAGTGCATGTCGTAACTCCTCATAATACTAGTGAACTCCTGTCACAGATAACCTCCCAAACCACTTCCTATCGCCATTCATTTTGCAACCTTCACAATTGAAGTTTCGATTCCTATTCAGCAAGATCCTTCAAGGAGTTTACATGTGTTAATTAAGGAAATAAGTGTGAATAAGTGTGATTACTTTGTGAATGGTTTAAGTGTGAGTAAGAGTAATAATGTTTCCTTAAAATAGAATCCTAATTATATATTAGGTTAAGATTATGCTTTTATGCGATGTATGATTTCTTTAAATAAACTTATAGTTTCATTCATATAAGGATTTGGTTTGTGAGATTCTTAGTTTAGATATTCTCTTTTCCTATAATTTGCATTTCATCTCCACTTAACTTGTTATCTTCATCCCTTCGGTAAATTGCCCCAATATCTTTCATTAGTCTATGATCCCGGATTGACATTTGATAGGAGTAAACTGAACCTCCAAAACAAGACCAAATCTCAAGTTAAATTGAAAC